>JAWPHD010022232.1:0-25766 GCA_037043455.1 Cyrtodaria siliqua
GCTTCAATAGTAATCGGATCTTTACTTAACTTTGCCAGTGTCTTTATATCAATGAAAGCTCGAACATTTCGAAAACCGGCAAGATGGAAATAATTTCAACGGAGTTATGGCCCTTGTTTTGCTGAAAAATGCCATATTAAGCCTTGTGATCACTCTAGCACCTTCATTTATTATTTGATATTTACCAAACTTGCACAGAATGTTAATATCAATGAAAGCTCGGACAAGTTCGAAAACCAGCTAGATCGGACCATTACCAGCGGAGTTATTGCCCTTGATTTAGTTAAAAATGCTATATTTTGCCTAGTTAAGAAAATCAGACAGATCAGACGAGTAACAACGGAGTTACGGCCCTTGATTTTGTTAAAAATGCTATAATTTGCCTCGTCTTACGATAGGGTCTTCATTTTGCATCTGATCTTTGCAAAACTTTACCGAATTTTATGATTTATTTTTTTTATATTATATTTGATTTTATTGATTGATATTTTTTTTGTTTTGTTTTGTTGTTTGTTTTTTTTTGATTTTTTTGTTTGATTTTTTTTTTGTTTTTGAATATTTTTTTTGGATTTTTTTTTTTTTATTTTTTTTTTAAATTTTTTTTTTGTTTTTTTTTAGCTCTATGTTGGACCAGTCGGACCAGAAAAAGAGGAGTTATGGCTATTGATTTAGTTAAAAATGCTATATTTTGCCTCGTTAATACGGTAGGTCCTTCATTTTTCATCTGATCTTTACCAAACTTTACCAGATTCTTTAGTTATGGCCCTTGATTTAATTGATAAGTGTATTTTGCCCAAAACTTTTAAAAAAACGTAAATGGCAGTTTCTCGCTTCATTGATGTTATAAGAGCCATGTTAGCAGGTAGAGCATCCACAGACCCTCTAGGGCCTCTTGTTCCCCTATAAATCAGTAAATTTTCATATTTATAAATATTCCATATGTAATGTATCCTACAATGCCAAGCTCCTCCCTATAACTGACCAGCTGGTAAGCTCCGCCTACGCATGCCTTTGATATGCACTCTGTATAGATTAAGTATTAGAATAGATTTAGTAACCAGAAGTATAACTTGTGTTCCATTTCTATCCCATGAACAATTACAAACATTACATTGGCGACGAGAAAAGGGATCAACTGTTTTTTTCAAAAGGACTATTAAGTTATTTTGTTAAAAAAGTGATTTTGAAGAAAAAGTGAATGTGGACTTAATTTTCAAGAAGTCTGTTCTCAATTCAAGATGGCAGCACAAATGGACCTGCCAGCACCAAAACCATTTAAAGTTTTGGGCCAAAACACTAACTTATCAAGATCATGGGAAGATTACACAAAGAGATTTGAATATTATCTCGCTGCATCAGGAGTTACGAAAGATGAACAACGGAAAGCATTGTTATTACACCTTGCTGGAGAAGAAATACAAGATATTTTTGAAACATTCAGCAATCCGGGAAACTCTTACAAAAATGCATTGACAGCGTTGGCGGATTATTTTCATCCTAAAAAGAATGTTGCATACGAACGTCATCTATTCCGTCAAGCATTCCAAGAAAAGGATGAGACAACTGACAATTTCATAATTAGACTCAAAAAGTTGTCTGTGTCATGTGACTATCCAGAAAACACAGTAAATGATATGATCCGTGACCAGGTTGTAGAAAAAAGTAACTCTACGGAAATGAAAAAGAAGTTTTTGCGAGAAGAGGCACTTACCTTGGACAAAATTCAATCAATTGCCAGAAGTTCGGAATTAGCAGATCTGCACGCAACAAAGATGATGGAATCATCACAAAAAGAAAAGAGGTATCAGGAATCATTTGAAAGTAATGGAGCAGAGAGAAATGTGCAACAACTTTACAGAAAACAACCACAAAAAAAGGACACAATACTACCCTAGGACGCAGCCAAGGAAAGCACCAAAACCTGCAAAATTTAAAGTGTGTACTCGCTGTGGAGGAAAAGGGCACGCAGGACATGAATGTCTAAAATCAAGGAATATTGTCTGTAATGATTGTAAGAAACGAGGTCATTACGCGCATATGTGTAGATCACGGGAACAACGTGAAGTGCGATACATATCAAATCATAAGTCTGAAAGTGAAAGTAGTGATGAGGAATTTGTATTTGGGATAAAAACAAAGACGGAGTCACCATTTATTGACGTCGATATTGAAGGTAGGCCATGCAAATTATTAATCGATTCAGGCGCAGCAGTAAATTGTATTGACAGGCAAACATTTGAAAAGGTTAAATCAAATCAAGTATCTGTAAAGAAATCATATGCCAAGATATATCCGTATGCATCCAGAGTACCGCTCAAAACGTTTGGAGTGGCTGACATGAATGTGAAAATAAATGATAGGACACACAGAATCAAATTTCATATTATTAACAGCGACTGCACACCATTAATAGGTCAACAATGTGCAGTAGAACTAGGTATTTTGAAAATATGTGTAAACACAGTGAACGCAAATGAAAACATGAACGTTGATTCAATTATTTCGGAGCAACTTCCAGGAGTAATCACAGACGCTGCAATCGAGTTCTTTCTCAAACGGTTATTTGTTTATAGTTTCGATTCGCCATGTTGAAAATAAGTCACCCGAATTGGTCAAGTCTCATTTCCGGTCGCCTCGTACCCAGCTTCATATCGTAAGTATAAAGGTAACAAGGAAACCAGTAATTTAATTTAACATGGCGAGTCGTAACGGTAAACAAATGACCGTTTCTGAAAGAACTCGATTGCAGCGTCTGTGATTACTCCTGGAAGTTCTTCGTACCGGTGAGTGTTGTTAAACGGTTTTCTTTCAACGATCACGTTGCATTTTTATGCGAGAGTCGTCGCAGATAGATATTTCCCACTACCGTACCATGTACATAGAAAATGCATTGCTTAGGTCAGATCGTAGTCGACCTACTTTCAAACGTCTTTAACGTTTCGCTGATGCGATATAAAGTACACATTGAAGAAATCAGTGTTGTGGCTATTTGTTATAATATGTACCCTATTGATTCGAATCGGGAAGACGATGCTATGACCAAAAATACAAGCACAGCAAGGCTTTAAGCGAGGTCTATAACTGTTTTTATTAAAGAGTCCAAGACCTTTATATGGTATAGAGAGTATGTATTTTTCATTGAAAACCAAGTAGAACAGTTTATTGAAAACATATTTAAGGGGGGTAGTAGAGAAACAGGTGGGAAAGGGGTAGTAGAGAGGGGAGGGGTAGTAGAGGGGGAGGGGGTAGTAGAGAGGGGTAGGGTGTGGGCGGGGTAGGGTACGCGCCGTCTGCCTGTGTTTCGGAGTATACCGATAGATTTCAAGGGCTCGGAAAACTAAAAGATTTTCAGTTGAAATTGCACGTGAATCGAAAATGTAGCACCCACTGCACAACCAGCTCGTAGAATTCCATTCAAAATGAGACAACATGTAGATATGAAGCTTAAAGAATTAGTAGAATCTGACGTAATAGAGAAGGTAGAAGGGCCCACTCCATGGATTTCGCCGTTAGTAGTAATCCCGAAGGCAAACAATGACATACGTATCTGTGTAGACATGCGCCAGGCTAACACAGCAATCGAGAGGGAACGATTCCATTACCAAATATCGACGAAACATTGGAAGAATTGAATGGTGCCAAGTACTTTTCGAAATTAGACCTTAAAATGGGATTTCATCAAATAGAGCTTGACCCACAATCCCGAGAAATCACAACATTTGTCACAAATGACGCAATCTATAGATATAAAAGATTGATGTTCGGCATATCATGTGCACCTGAAATATACCAACGGGTTATTCAGCATACAATTCAAGACATACCAGGATGCAAAAACATATCAGATGACATAATTGTATATGGGAAAACAAAGGAGGAACATGACGCTGCATTACGCAATGTACTGCAACGACTACGTGAGAAAAACTTAACTCTCAATAAGGAAAAATGCATATTTTCCAAGACATCGCTAACTTTCATGGGACACACACTCACATCAGAAGGTCTCATGCCACAGGATAGTAAAAAACAGGCAGTACTAAAAACAGAAGTACCAAAATCAGTCAAAGAAGTCAAAAGTTTTTTAGGACTTGTGAATTACTGTGCATAATGCATTCCTAACTTTGCAACTGTTTCAGAACCAATTCGGAGATTAACACGTAAACACCAGAAATTTGAATGGCAGTCTGAACAACAACAATCGTTCGAACAATTAAAGGAACTATTGACAAGCGCGACTGTAATGGTATATTATAACCCCGACGCAGAAACAACTATAACCGTGGATGCTAGCCCCTTTGGTCTTGGAGCGATTCTATCTCAAAAACAAAGTGATGGACACTATCGCCCTGTAGCATATGCTAGCAGGACATTAAATCAAGTTGAAAGGAGGTACAGTCAGATAGAGCGCGAATGCCTTGCTGTTGCATGGGGAATTGAAAAGTTTAGAGTGTATGTCTATGGATTTATGGATTTCAAGGTCATAACAGATCATAAGCCACTTGTTAACATTTTCACACCAAGACACATTCCCCCAGCAAGAATACAGCGATGGCTATTAAAACTTCAATGCTATAAATTTACATTGGAATACCAGCCTGGACATTTAAATGCTGCTGATGTCCTGTCAAGATCTCCCATTGGGGAAGATAAATGCCAAATCTCACAGAGCACAGAAGATTATATTAATTACGTGTGCCAGAATGCAGTACCCTCAGCTATGACCATAGAGCAAATTGATAAGGAGTCGGCTAATGACACGACCATTCAAGAAGTAATCAAATGCATTAAGCATGACCGATGGCCTAAATGTGAGAAATTCAACACTTATTTCAAGATTCGCTCAGAATTAACAGTATACAATAATATTGTTTTAAGAGGAACTAGAATTGTAATACCAGAAAGTTTACGGCCTCGAGTTCTACAGTTAGCTCATGAATCACACCAAGGGGTCGTTAAGACAAAACAAATGCTAAGAGAAAAAGTATATTGGCCCGGAATTGACAATGATGTAGAACATATGATCAAAACATGCTATGAGTGTCAATTGGTATCAAACCCTACAGTCTCACCACAAATAGAAACACCTGAGCTACCATCAAAACCATGGGAACGTGTAGCTATGGATTTAACTTGACCATTTCCATCAGGAGAATACTTGTTAGTTGTAATCGACTATTACTCGAGATTTCCCGAAGTTGAAATTATGAAGTCAACAACATCTACAGCTATTATACATAAGCTGATGAGAATTTTTGCCACGCACCGATTACCAACCGAAATTACCACCGATAATGCTCCAAATATGGTATCTGAAGAACTGAGGAATTTCTTCTACAACAATGGAATAAAACATAAACGCGTTACTCCATATTGGCCCCGCGCTAACGGACTCGTGGAAAACTTCAACAAAACACTTGGTAAATGTATCAAGACAGCCGTGGCTGCTCAGAAGAACTGGAGAACTGAATTGTATAAATTCTTATTAAGTTACCGAACAACACCACACGTTACCACTGGACGCGCACCTGCAGAGTTATTCTTCAACAGAACATTAAAAAAAAAAACTTCCGCATTTTGAGAAAGAAAAGAAAAGAAAAATACACAACTCAGAAATCGCGACAAAACTCAAAAACAAAAGATGAAAAAATATGCAGACAAGCGTTCTAGTAGTCGGTTTATAAATTATAAACTGGGACAGAAAGTGTTAATTCTTAGAAAAAACATAGGAAAATTAGATGCAAAATGGGACAGTGACATATACACAGTAATTGGTCAGAAAGGGCACCAGGTCAAACTGAAATCTGTGTACAATCAAATTCTCTACAGACATGTTTCACATGTCAGACCATTTTATGTGCTGGACGGAAAATAAACAAACCGTGGAACAAACTGCAATTAACTTTGAACTGACCCTGGCTGTGAAGGCTGTGAAGACTGTTAAACATTAATGGAGCTTATTAATTGACAGTTTAATGTGCGAGAGAGAAATTTGGTTATGTTTACAATCTTTGAAACATTAACTTCATTAGATACAATCTGTGTTTTGATACATAATCACTCTGTTATTTGTACTGGACATTATATCAGATTCTAGAGTGACTTTTGCTTGATCTTGTTTTATGTCTAATATTAAACTTGAATATATGTTTCCATTGTAAATTAAAGAAGGGATGTAATGTATGCTACAATGCCTAGCTCCTCCCTATAACTGACCAGCTGATAAGCTCCGCCTACGCATGCCTTGGATATGCACTCTGTATAGATTAAGTATTAGAATAGATTTAGTAACCAGAAGTATAACTTGTGTTTCATTTCTATCCCATGAATATTAACAATTACAAACATTACACCATATATGGTCATTTAAAACCGTGAGGTCATAGCTCTCAAATGGCCGCTTCCATTTCCGTTTCAACAGAAACTTCAAATGATCATATCTTCTTCGTTTATCATCCGATTTTGATAATTCTTTCACCCTTATTCAAGTATTTCAGAACTCGCAATACTAAAGATGTTTTGGCTGTGTCGCTACATTCCCTTTAACAAGGCAAAATATAGCATTTTTAATGAAATCAAGGGCCATAACTCCGCTGTTACTGGTCCGATCTGGCTGGTTTTCGAACTTGTTCTAGCTTTTATTGACATAGTGGGCAGATTGGTGACATATATTAGTAAAATTGTGCATTTTGTGACAATAGCACCAAACTTGACACATACCTAGACAATACTCTACTTAACATTTTTGGCTATAGACCCACGTCAGATTTTAGAAAATGGCCGCCATTTTCAAAATGGCCGCCAAATATTCGATAAAGAATGAATGAAGTCCATAATTAATTGTTTCATCAAAACTTGTTATTGTAAATACACTAAATTCAGGACATTGATAGACAATAAAATATGCAATATAATTTAGATCATTTTTTTCTTCAAAATGGTCGCCATTTTCAAAATGGCCGCCAAAAACGCTGATATATTTTTATTTTTTTAGAAAGCAATCAAAATGTTCATGTGTTTTACAAAGGCGTTGTCTTGATATATTTATGTGTATGTTTATACTTCAATAAATAGTTGTTAGATACACCCCTATATTTCAGTGGTTAGGGGTTTTACACATGTATACATACTATGCCAACTCCGGGACTAGTTTGTCTTAGTTGTGTTTAGCCTTAAGCATTTCTGAAGTGTGTTTAAGTTTCAGTCTCATCTTTTTTAGCGGCGTTTAGTTGACAATAACTCGTAAGTATACATCCAGTGACTTGGTAAACACTATTACACAACAATCTTAAACTGTTTATCAAGCATTTAAATTGATTAATCCAATATCAATTTGACTTTAAAACTTCTTGCATATATTTAAATACAATGCAGAATTTATTAATTGTTTGTGGTAATTTTGTTACAAGTTTTAATATATTATTGGTGCAATATATTCCCCAATGAGCAATATGTAATTATTAAAATTGATTTTAAAACATGCATATGAAGAAGCAAAACGGGACGCCGCAGGTTATAACAAATCCCAAGCATGTCGAGTCTTTAAACCGCTTGGAGAATAAATATCGCAAACAATGCTTAAACAATATTTCTCATCTCCGATTTATCGGAATTAGATTTAGTTACGACCTTTAATTATATTTGTTGATTTAAAAATCTATACTAACAAGACACTATCAGAAACAAGAGGCCCAAGAGGGCCTGTGGACGCTCTACTGGCTAACATGGCTCTTATAACATCAATGAAGTTAGTGACTGTCATTTACGTTTTTTTTGGAAGTTTCGGGAAAAAAACAGCTTTTGAACTAAATCAATGGGCCAGAACTAAAGAATCTGTTAAAGTTCGGTAAAGATCAGATAAAAAATGAAGGCCCTACCGTATAAACAAGGCAAAATATAGCATTTTTAACTAAATCAAGAGCCATAACTCCTCTGTTACTGGTCTGACTGGTCCAACATAGAGCTAAAAAAAAAAATAGATAAAAAAAAATAAAAAAAAATAAAAAATAAAAAATTAAAAAAAGAAATAAAAAAAAAAAATTCAATTCAAAAATTAAAAAAAAATGAATTAAATCAAAAAAAGTTTGGTAAAGATCGGATGAACAATGAAGCCCCTTAACGAGGCAAAATATAACATTTTTAACTAAATCAAGGGCCATAACTCCGCTGTTACTATTCCAATATGGCTGGTTTTCGAACTTGTCCGAGCTTTCATTGATATTAACAATGTGGTAAAGTTTGGTAAAGATAGGATGAAAAACGAAGGCCCTATCATCTTAACGAGACAAAATATAGCAATATAGCATTTTTAACTAAATCAAGGACCATAACTCTGGTGTTACTGGTCCGATCTGGCTGGTTTTCAAACTTTTTCGAGCTTTCATTGATATTAAAAATGTGGTAAAGTTTGGTAGAGATAGGTTAAAAAATGAAGGCCCTATCGTCTTAACGAGGCAAAATAGAGCAATATAGCATTTTTAACTAAATCAAGGGCCATAACTCCGCTGATACTTGGCCAATCTGGCTGGTTTTCGAACTCATCCGAGCTTTCATTGATATCAACAACCTCTTAAAGTTTGGTAAAGATTGGATGAAAAATGAAGGCCCTATCGTCTTAACGAGACAAAAGTTAACAACGGACGACGGACGACGGACGGACGGACGACGGAAAACTCGGCATCCCATAAGCTCTGCTGGCCGGCCTTCGGCCAGCAGAGCTAGAAATCATTTTGAAAACGGTAGCCATTTTGAACTTAAAATATACCCAGATTGTATTTCATTACCCTTTGTCTATCATTTTGCGGAATTTGTTTTGATTGCCATAATATATGTTGTTAAAACCTAATACATACAGGTTCAACTGATTATTTATTATGTATTTGGCGGCCATTTTAAAACTAAATCAAGGACCAAAACTCCGCTGTTACTGGTCCGATTTGGCTGGTTTTCGAACTTGTCCGAGTTTTCATTGACATTAACAATCTGGTAAAGTTTGGTAAAGATCAGATGAAAAATGAAGGCTATGTCGTCTTAAAGAGAAAAAAAAGTTAACGACAGACGACGGACGGACGAAGGACGATCGCTGGCAATCGGCCAGTAGAGCTAAAAATGCCATATTAGATTATTTTTTGACAGAAACTTCAAAGGGAGAAGAGATGACGGATAAAGGCTTCCCTTTTGACATACCTCGACCATGGAGCAATCATAGGAATCGGACGTATTGTAAACATAGTACAGTATGTAGGTCCCCGCATGTATATAATTTTATATAAAAATAGAAAAGCAAGCAACCTGCAACGCTGCAGCAAAGCGAAGTACCGAAACACTGAAATAAAAAGCATTCAAACTGTCAAGATATTATAACAGTAAGCTGTTAGTATACATATTAAATATCAAGTTGTTTATTTCATCAATCTATACCTACTATAACAAGAGGTCAATGACCTTGACGCTCTACTGGCAGGTTCTGAAAGCTAGATCAGCATTCCTATGAAGTTTCATGAAAATCTGTCAAGTAATTTCAGAGTAGTCGTTAGAAGTTTTCATATATAACTCTATGTAAACAAAGATGGCCACTGGCAACCATGTTTAATGTTGAATCAAAATAATTTTCAACAAGGACCAACATCATGTCAAACTGATCATTTTAGATTTTAGAAAAAGTCTTGTCGTGTTTGTTGGTGGGACTATAAACCTCAGAACTGCACACACACACACACAGTTCTATATTTATCAATATCACTTATAGTTTTCAAGAAGTAGTCGCTACAATTTTATTTTTTTTAAATCTATTTTTAGCCATGGCGGCCATCTTGAATTTTGGGCTGACCTGAAATTTTGTTATGATCAACTACACATCAAGAGCAACATTTCTGTGAAGTTTCATGAAAATCCTACAAGTAGTTTCAGTGGCGTAGTCGCTACAAGTATTTACTATATACTAAACAAAGATGGCCGCTGCCAGCCATGTTTAATGTCAATTCAAAATGATTTCTGACAAGGATCAACACCATGTCATGCTGATCATATTAGAAGAAGTCCCATATCGATATCATTTATAGTTTTTAAGAAGTAATCGCTAAAACTTGTCTTTTAACAAAATATTTTTAGCTGTGGCGGCCATCTTGAATTTTAACCAAACTGATATTTTGCTAGGATCAATTAGACATCAAGAGCAACATTTCTGTCACGTTTCATGAAAATCAGCCAAGTACTTTCAGAGTAGTCGCTACAAGTTTTTACTATATAACTCTACGTAAACAAAGCTGGCCGCTGCAGCCATATTTAACGTCGAACCGAAACGATTTTCGACAAGAGCCAACATCGTGTCATGCTGATCATTTTAGAAGATGTCCCATATCAATATCACTTATAGTTTTCAAGAAATAGTCGCTACAAACTTGTTTTTAAAATTCTATTTTTAGCTTTGGCGGCCATCTTGAATTTCACATCAACGTTAATGTTTTGCCAGGATCAACTAGACTTCATGGGAAACATTCCTGTAAAGTTTCATGAAAATCCATTCAGTAGTTTCAGAGGAGTAGTCGCCGCAAGAAAGTTTACAGACGGACGACGGACACCGCTCCACGGTCTAAGCTCTGTTTATCAGTAGAGCTAAAAACAAGAGGCCCAAGAGGGCCTGTGGATACTATGATGGTTAAAGATAAAGTTTACGTGGAAGGGACCAAAACTCTTTCACAAAATCATCCAATGACTATGATATATGCAACTAGGCTTGGTACTGAACAGCCAAGTTTCGTTGAATTGCAGCCGGAGGTTCGTACAAAGAGATAAAAATGGTAACCTTATTGTACACATTTTTAAAATGAAGAATAACAGCAACATTAGTAATATTTCCCGATTTGGGGGAGTTCACGACTCGATTTTTGCCAATTTGGGGGATTTCACGACGTGATTTTTTCCAATCTGATCGCACCCGGATCATTCCCAGAACAGTAAAAGAAACCACTCACAAAGTTAGTGTATTAAAACCTTTAATGGGTCATAACAGGAACACGACAATGAAGTGTTCAACTAGGCTTGGTACTGACCATCCCAGCCAGAATTCGTTGAAATCCGACCATTGGATCCCCAGAGTTAATTCGGACAAAGTTTGTGCATTAAAATCTTAAAAGGGCCAAAAATCATTCAACTAGAACATGGTAATGACAGGTGCAACAACGCTCAATGGCCAAGATTCTTTGAAATCCGGCAATGAGTTCATAAAGACTAATGACAATTTCAGACTGCACACCATTCGCGGTTTATATCCCAAGTAAACTACAACCAAACTTCAAGCGAACGCTGTGATGTAATCAACAAATAATTAATCGCGAAATGAATGTCACATGTACGGCACTTTCAAATACATTTACATGAAGAAAATTGTAATAAACAGAATGTATAAGATATTACAACAATGCGCATATGACCTGACCATTTGTAAACATTGGAATGACATCACTGCGCATAATACTTTGTTATAGTTCTGGGGAAAGCCGATAGTGGTTATAGAAAGACTAATTCAGCAAAGTTTTGTCTTCGATAATTTCACGTATTGTTTTATTTTCGTCCTTGACACAAGCGGCCCAAACCTCCAACAAGAGCCCAACAAGAGAAGCAACTCTCGTAACAAAACATGTTGTCTAGTAATGCCAAATGAATACAATGCGAGTTTCCGTGACTCATATCGAGATAACATCCCCACCGTCAAAAATTAAAATTGTAGTGCAATTTTATCATGAGTCACAGAAACTCCATCGCCATAAAGAGTCTACTAGACAAATTACAATGATGTTATTTTATTATGCTTAACAATGTGGAATAAGTGGTTAATTCATGAAATTTTCTTACTCAATACAACATTTGAGAATTACAAGTTCCTTACACTTTACCCTAACGGTATTACACACAATCAATTTAAATGAGCTCAGTTACTTTTAAAACAATATGTGGCAAGTTACTATAAATCCTGTCAGGAAGAACTAGAAAGTCAAAATAACACACACACACACTCACAATATTTATCTGTGGCCATCCGATAAAAATCAGGCATACATCATATATACATGACTTTAGCTATACTTGACAAAGAAAACAAGTAAACTCTCATATTGGAAATAAAATATTCAGAAGCATCATATAAGTAAATTAATGAGTATAACACTGTTGACCTCTACACCTCGAGTGATTTAACAAATTACAAATGGTTGCAACCTATCCTCGTAACACTATACACTCTCGACTTCATGCAAAACTAATAATAAAAATGTCAGTGTAGCAAAGTGAACAGACAAACATATTATTTAATCATAATACATATTTCTGTCACTGATTGTATACCACTGTGTCCTACTGTCTGCTTTCGCTGTTAGTCAATATTGTAACTATTCCGAATGATTACCATGATCAGGAAAACATTATACTAAACTACGGAGTACATTTTACATGTATATGAAATTCAACACAAAAGACTAGAAAATATGAAATTGCATAATGGTTATGTACATTTAATAGCATATGAACTCTCAGTAACAATCTCTGTAAAATATAAGGGAAGTAACTTGGGATTACTTCCCAGTATCTATGAGTAACGAGTATTTCCCTTTGACTACACACAAAGGTCAACTCGGAACTTGTTTTAGAAGAAAAAGAAAACATGTTTTTTTAATTCCAACTTACAAGCAGCATAGTAATATTTTAAAAGAAACATCTTACACAACATAACTGTATGTATATAGTTATAGAGGTCTATACTGAAACTGAATTAATCTATATCCATTGTTAAACATATTGTGCCTTTTATGTACATGATGTTATGATACAATGGTATCTTATCTGCAACTTTCAGTTTGGAGTAGTAAATTGTTAACAATGGTTAATAGTAAAGTGTTAATACACAAGAGTATACTGGATTATAACACTATTCAATAAGAGATAAACACCAAATGTTAGCACGCATACAATTGTAATTCACCGAACTAATACATGATAATGAATGTAATGCCATATATGAAATAATAACTACTTTGATTTCCTCTCAACTGAACAAAACAATTTCACACATTGTTATATCTATGTAAACCTTGACTAGAGTTAAAAATGTAATTCAAATATGACTGGCATCGTGTATAATAGTTTATATCATAACCAATTGCGCAATGACAACTGTAACATGATCCCAACTCAGTTTTGACACAATAGGCGGTCTATTGACTATTTGTTTATGTGCTTTCGCGTTCAAACGCGAACTTGGAACCCATAATGCATTTTGGGCGGATTTACCAACAAGGTGAACAAGATATTGAATTCCATCAATTGTATGGCGTTGAGCTAAAACACGCTTGATCTTCTGAAAGTCACCAGAGTCTGACGAGACTGGCAAGTGTTCAAGATCATTTGGATCAACATGATCGGACTCACAGTATCTACGTGGTTTCTGTAAAACACGCTTCGGGCGTGCAGTAGGAATATCGGTAGGTATACTTTGTTTATCAGTGAACGATTCGCCTTCGTTAGAAGCAAACTGGTCAGGAACAATTTGAGTAGCTGTCGATGCTAATGTGGTTTTGGGAGCCTTACTAATAAAGTAAAGTAGCTTGATGGTGTTGGTTGACGAATATGTGCTGGTTCAAGTCGATCAACATCAATAGGATGTGGAAGTAACTTCTTGCTAGTTGGGTCCATCAAAACACAAGAATGTGAGCTTGGCACATTATGCACGACATATGGACCAGTGTATTGGTGATTTAACTTTTTGGCCGCACTAGTTCTTTCATCTGTCATGTAAACTTAATCACCTGTCGATAAAGTCAACGGAGTCTTTACATCAACCATGTCTGCCTGAGACTTTTCCAGATGCAATTTCACATCATCTCTTATGGTTGCAAGAAGAGCTTGCTTTCGTTGTAAGTAGGTATGGTAGTCTTTTGGAATATACTTCAGATCCGGTACATGTGATGACAGAGGAAAGTTTGGTCTCTGTGCATAAAGTATTTCAAACGGCGAGTATCCCATACTGGCGTTAACTGCATTGTTCGTAGAAAACACTATTGCAGGAGTCATAATATCCCAATTGTTGAAATGTGTGTTCATATATGGTGTTAGGTTTGTAGCTAAAGTTCAATAGGTACGCTCACAGACGACAAGACAATGATGGACAAAATTAGGTGTAAATTGTTGAGAAATATCCATCATTTTGCACAATTCAGCAGTCATATTGGCAGTGAGCTGTTCCTTGATCGCTTATCAATATGTCACACGTACCATACCATGTAAATAGCTCTACTAATGCTTCCGAGAAAATGACAGCATCCTTATTGGCAAGGGGCTTCATTTTTTTTTTAATTGTAATAATGTTGCAAATTCGCAATCATTTTCATAAATGTAAACCTGTTTCGTCGATACTATTCAATGACGCTGTGCGCGAAGTCACGTGGCATGTAGGAAAAGTCCATTTCCACACTTTTCAAGCAATAAATAGTCCAAAACGGCTTGGCTCGTCGTTACGTTTTGGATTCTCCACCATGTTATAATTCTGGGGAACGCCGATAGTGGTTATAGAAAGACTAATTCAGCAAAGTACTGTCTTCGATAATTTCACATATTGTTTTATTTTCGTCCTGGTCACAAGAGGCCCAAACCTTCAACATTTTAAGCAACTCTCGTAACAAAACATTTTGTCTAGTAAGGCCAAATGAATACAATGCGAGTTTCCGTGACTCATATCGAGAGAGATATAACAACTGTATGTGGTGTCGTTCTGACAATGCATAGTATGTACATTTAAACCAATGTATTTTTTAGAATTGTTTTCGGAATAAACATTTCTGCATGACATGGATAAGAAATGATCACTCTTCACTTTAGGCATTTATAACAATCAGTGTATTAGTTACGCCGCAGGATGATGCATATCTCACTGTAGACGACGTGTATTTTGCGGATCGCCCTTTTTCCCCATAGATTACTCTTTATAAAAGTCCATCATGTACAAATGTAGGCCGATGTGCGCGCGAATAACAAGACATTTCTACATTTACTATTCATGTTAACGGTATTAGAAACCACAGACCTAATAACAATATTAATATGTCTCAAGATGCTGTAAATATCTTTTTATTGACTTAATAACATTAGATGAATGATTTATGTGTTGTGTGGGTAACATATATATGAAATATATGGATTGCTGACTGTTTCAAATTTAAGTTGTAACCTAGAATAGTTAATTTCGGCATCTACATTTGTTAATAATTTATTTTTTTTGCAGTCACATTTAATATGCAAAGCATTATCGGAGAGTTTAATTTGAATGTTATTAACGGCCGTTATTAACGGCGCATCAACACATTATTCAGAACAGCCGTTGACACAGGAAACGAATAGTCCTAAACTAATATGTTTTAATACTAAAAGTAATTTCCGTTGCGAACACACATGCGGCAAGTCATTTTAAAGCAAAATACATTAATTGCTCTTGCTATTATGGTGAAATGTCTTGGAGCCATATTTGACCTACCATTTAAATCAATACATGCTGCATTAACTGATTTTATAATAATTCTGTTGCTGGTCATGTCAGTTCAAAACTTCAGTATGTATCTGGTATGAGATGTCATTCATGGTCACAGTGTATAACGCTTTAACAATGATGAATATTAGTAGCGTAAATCTGGCATCAGATCAGCTGCATCAGATACCAAACATGGCCGCAATGTATATCTCTTTACCTATACGAAAACGTGTAGTATGTATCTGACATGAGGTGCCATAAATGGCCTCAGTGTATTCCTGTCTAACAATGAAACATACTTGCAATATGGACATGGCATGATGTGCCATACATGGTCACAGTTTATTTCACTTTAACAATGACGAATACGTGTAGTATGAATCTGGCATGAGGTGCCATACATGGCCGCAGTGTATACAACTTTAACAATGACGAACATGTGTAGTATGAACCTGAAATGGGGTGTCATACATGGCCGCAGTGTATTCCACTTTAATAATGACGAATATATGTAGTAAAACGTCAATGGTGTGCCATACATGGCCGCAGTGTATTCCACTTTAACAATGACGAATACTTCTAAAATGAATCTGAAACGAGGTGCCATACATGGCCACAGTGTATTACAGTTTAACAATGATAAATACTTGCAGTATGGACGTGGCATGATGTGTCAAACATGGACACAGTATATTTCACTCTAACAATGACGAATGTGTCTAGTATGAAACTGGTATGATGTGCCATACATGGCCTCAGTGTATACCACTTTAACAATGACAAATACTTGCAATATGGAAAGGCATTATGTGCCATACATGGCCGCTGTGTATTCTACTTTAACCTAGACGCAAACTTGTAGTAGGAATCTAACATGATGTGCCATGCATGGCCACAGTGTGTTCCACTTCAACAATGACGATATGTGTAGTATGAACCTGGTATGATGCGCCATACATGGTCGCAGTGTATTTCACTTTAACAATGAGGAATATGTGTAGTATGAATGTGGCATGGGATGCCATACATGGCCGCAGTGTATTCAACTTTAATAATGATAAATACTTCTAGAATGAACCTGACAAGAGGTGCCATACATGGCCACAGTGTATTCCAGTTTAACAATGACAAATACTTGCAGTATGGACCTGGCATGATGTGCCATACATGGTCGCAGTGTATTCCACTTTAACATAGATGAAAACTTCTGGTATGAATCTGGCATGACGTGTCATACATGGCCACAGCCTATTGTACTTTAACAATGACGAATCTGTGTAGTATGAAACTGGTATGACGTGTCATACATGGCCGCAGTGTATTCCACTTTAACAATGACGAACATGTGTAGTATAAACCTGGTATGATGTGCCATACATGGCCACAGTGTATTGCACTTTAACAATGGCGAATCTGTGTAGTATGAATCTGGCATGATGTGCCATACATGGCCACAGTGTATTTCACTTTAATCATGACGAATTTATGTAATATGAACCTTGTATGAGGTGCCATACATGGCCCCAGTGTATTCCGCTTTAACAATGAGGAATATGTGTAGTATAATGTGGCATGGGGTGCCATACATGGTCGCAGTTTATTCAACTTTAATAATGACGAATGTATGTAATATGAAACTCCAATGATGTGCCATACATGGCCACAGTGTATTCCACTTTAATAATGACGAATGTATGTAATATGAACATGGTATGAGGTGCCAGAGTATAATAAACATGGCCACAGTATATACCACTTTAACAATGCAAAATATGTGAAGTATGTAATTGGTATGAGGTGTCATTCACAATGCACTTTAACAATGATGAATACTTGCAGTTAGTATCTGTCATGAGGTGACATACATGTACATGGACGCAATGTATATATCTATCTTTAAACTAGATGAATACGTGTAGTATGAGGTGCCATGCATGGCCAAAGTGTATACCACTTTAACCATTACGAATACTTACAGTATGAATCTGGCGTGCGGTGCCATGCAAGGCCGCAGTGTATACCACTTGAACTGGTGCTAAATTTTGGTCTCAGCTGCATATGACGGACTACTTTTAGGAAACTGGACATGACCGAAAGTGATGTGCTGAGAAATAATGTTAAACAGCATGTTCATCGCCAATGGGCAAGATCAGAAATAACAAAAAAGTAATTCAATTTGTTAGTTAATGTGTGCTTACATAGACATGATTTTTACATCTTTACACAACAAAGTAAACATTAACACGAATATGAACATATTTTAATGACACTAATGAATGTCCCTTGAGCAGAAAATTAATAATGCACAACATAATTTAAGCACGACCTTGATCTTCAAATGAAATAACACACACACACACATTAGACCTAATAATGTTTTTGAAACTACAGTATGACACATACGTAGCTAATCAAATCAATCTTTTCAGGGGCTGGTCCGTTTTATTTCTTAGAAAAGTCTGAAAAGGCTCTAACCCCATAAACAAAAAAGAAAATATTTTAGGGACAGGCCCCTTTCAATTTCTTTTAAGATGAAGTCTTAAAAGCTTCTAAAATGTATAAAAATAGAACAAAAAAAAACAACATTTCAGGGGCTGGCCCTTTTAAAGCAATTTTAGTAAAAGTCTTAAAAGGACTTATAAATTAATACAAATAGATGGGAAAAAACGTTTTGGGGTGGACTTTTTATATTTTTTTTGTTAGTAAAACCATTAAAGGGTTCTAAAATTCGTAACAAGAGGCCCAAGAGGGCCTGTATCGCTCTACCGGCTATATGGAGTCTGTCGTGGGGAACACGACATCGATATCGCAACTAGGCTTGGTACTGATCATTCCTGCCATGTTTCACTGAAATACAGTCAGGAGTTCAGGAAAACTAGTCTGGGCAAAGTTCGTGAATAAGGAGCAATAACTGTATCAAAAATCATTCAATAAAAACACGGTAATGATAAGTGCAACTAGGCTTGGTACTAATCATCACTGCCAACTTTCGTTGAAATCCAGCAAGGCGTTCAGGAGAGACTAGTCTAGATAAAGTTTATGTATCAGAACCTTTAAAGGGCTATAACTCCGCAAAAAAACATTCAAGCTGAACACAACATATTAATAGGTTATTAGGTCTGTGAGCTGAACACAGCGATGACATGCATAACTAGGCCTGGTACTGATTATCCATGCTAAGTTTCATCTAACTATCTTAACAGTTTTCTAGGTATGCTCCGGAGAAGAAAAACATGTAATGACTGACGGACAGACAGAACTGAATTAGGGTATTAAGGTGCACCAACACATGAAAGTCTCTCGCTTTAATTTTGACATTTGTTTCAAAATAGTCTGTCTTCATTGATATGTGTGTTTGTTTTACAAGCCAATAGCTGTAAAATAAAGCTAAAGTTATGCTTATACTTGTATTGGTTTTGAAAATATAGTTATTTTTTAATTAAACATGGTATCAAGTAAAATTTCAGCTTTTCCTGCAATATGAAGATAGCTTGAAGCAACTATACATACGCAGACGGGATTTCTGAATAACCGTGTTAACTGTGTCCTAACATGTCTGAAACGTTCACAGATACACGAACAATGCTTAGAGGTGAAGGATGTAAGATACCCATTCTGCAGCTCTAAAGCGCAATGGCTTAGAGATAATGATGAAAATTCCCATTCTGAAGCAGCATTAGAGATGAATGATGAAAGATACCTGTTCTGCAGCTCTAAAGCGCAATGTCTTAGCATTAAAGGATGAAAGATACCCGTTCTACAGCTCTAAAGCGCAATACCGTAGAGATGACGGATGAAAATGCCATTATGCAGCTCTAAAGCGCAATGCCTTAAGAATAAAGAAGAAAAGATACCCATTCTGCAGCTCTTACTTAACGTTTCACACCTATCAAAATTTAGACAAAAATACAACTCCGTGGTGATTAGACCCATGATGTGTAAAATGAGGCAGAATTAGCTAGAAATCTTATATCAACATGCATTTTTCTGTGATCTCTTCCTAAAATGCTGTAGATTTAGAACCTGGTAAAGATAAATCAATGTATCCTGTAAAATGTAGAAAAACGAACTTGTTCTACCTCCTTCATCTGCAGGGCACGAGTATTCAAGGGAGATAATAGTGGTGTGAGTCCCGTACATTGTGTGGAACACATTACGCTATGATATGATTGGCTTTCTTTCGATGTCCGGTTGGGGCCAGATACAATGTCGCAGTGTCGTGGGCAACAATGCGACGTCCGACAACGCGACATCGCGACATGACAATGCGACATTGCGATACGACAACTCGACATTGCGATACGACATCGCGACAATTATGTCGTGATGTCGTATCGCAATGTCGCAAAGTCGTATCGCGATGTAGCGATCATTGCGATACCACATCGCGACAATTATGTCGTGATGTCGTATCGCAATGTCGCAAAGTTGTGTTGCGATGTCGTTGGCGACATTGCGACAATTGAAAGAATGTCGCGTTGTCGTGGGCGACATTACGACAATATGACATAATGTGGCGTTGTCGTGCGAGACAATGCGACGCCCGACAATGCGACATCGCGATACGACATCGTGACACGACATCACGACATAATTGTCGTAATGTCGCGATGTTGTATCGCAATGTCGAGTTGTTGTATCGCAATGTCGCACTGTCGTATCGCGATGTCGCATTGTCGGGCGTCGTATTGTCGCCCACGACAATGCGACAGTGTGTCTGGTCCCAACCGGACACCATACTTTCTGAATAAACGTTGTATTGTAAGGGAACCATGCGATTTACTGCATACCGGGCGTCTTTGGCGACGAACAGTAAAACGTGCAATCTCTACCCAGAGTACACTCGTTCCTCATTTGACTCTGTCAACTTCAAAGGAAGTAGGGCGAACGGTTAGAGAGTATCAGAGAGACCCTAACAACAATAATATCAACAGTAAAAAAAATCGCGGTTGTATATAAGATAGCTACATAGTAGTATACTGATCATTGAATACAGTCTTTAGCGAGTTTCGCTAAACATTTCGATAATTTTCGGTCCTTTCGGCTAAAGACATAACGTATACTATTTGTAATTAAATCATACACTAATTGAACGTCGTGGACTCACCTTTCACGTCAAGTAAAGGTGTTTCAAACGGTTGACGCAATTTCTACAAGTATGTATCATACATTTTTATGTTTTCTTTTGTTTTTATGTATATATATAAATCATACATGAATTGAACGTCGTGGATACACATTTCAAGACAGTGTTCCAAAAGATTGCAAACAATTTCTACAAGTATGAATCACTGTTAGAAACTGTTCACCTCTTTGCATTCGTTTATTTACTAATATTTTGTTCTCATCATATGACATGCAATTACTACAGTACTGTATTCCATATGTACCTAATTGTTAATAAGTGTATTTGTAATCTCTGTAAAAGAGGAATTAAAGAGTATATATATATATTAAATAATTTCAATTTTTATTTCTATGAGTTAATTTTTTTTAGTAATTGTCTGCTATCGAGCTTTGGTTTGAAATGTTTACATATGCGTTTCGATTCAGGAGACCTAAGTACGAATATTTTTTGTAGTAAAATAGTCCCGATTAAAACTAAATTGTTTACATGCATTATTTCAAATATTGCAACATCTAATTTGCAGATATTCTGAAAATTATATTTACACAAGAAATAAATAAGTTTCAGGCAAACATATTCCAATTTAACAGGTTTTACCAAAATCTTGTAATTTAGTAGTTAGCAGAGATATATGTGAGTGCAAGGAACGATAACTCTGCGTGGAGATTGTAAAACGTGATGTGTCAAGGACGAGAGGGTGACCAGTCTAGGGCAAACAGGGGAATCACCTATTAATCCTGTAAAATAAATAAAGTTTAAAGGCCAAGGTTGAGTATTAAAACCCCAAAATGGCCCCCAGAGTAAATTTTCTGATCATTTTATGCCAAAGGTTTAATCACAAATTTCTAAATAATATTATAAAGCATTTTTAAACCATAAAATTTGGCATGTAAATACATTAAATATTACTCTATGCAGATATATCAAAATGATAATATAATGTATTTATTTTCCATACTTTCTGGAACAAAACTTTTATTCCTAACTGTCAAATTTTGTGTGTGTATAAGCGTTTATTTATCCTCGCTGTATTGCACTTAGCATTTTAGCGAGCAGACCTAGGTTTAAAGTCTCATCCGAAGGACTAGGCAATATTTAATTTCGTAGTTAAACTTGTATAGCCTCAAACTTATACATATGTATAAAACATAACAAATACATAAAGTATAAATTTAAATTGTATTTACTTTTATAAAAGTTGAAATAAAACGAATGTATTTATAAGGAATATTCTCGAGCTTGCCATTATCAAATCTCGCTCTCGTTTTTCGCGAGATTTCGAGTTCGTGGGTGTCTCAACACTAACTCTGAATAGTGAGCATACAGTGTTTATTTGTTTTAGACACATTTTAGAACGTATCATGCAAAAATATCGTGCGAGTGCTGTTTCTATTTGTGTTAGTAATATAAGCTGTCGGAATATTGACCTTTTCTGTGTAAAATGGCTTTTTTATTGCCATTATAATGATACCTTGAAACCGATAGTAGGTTGTGCGTTACTCAAAGATCATAATCCTCGTGTTTAATAAATTATTTAAAGTAATTAACTTTACACTTAAATACGTCTCTGCATTTTATCATATTTACCAAGTCATATATACAGTATAACTTTCTTGTAAACAGGAACGGTTCATATTAATCTTGTCTACCGGTTATAAACTAAAAATAATAGGATAATTAAGCATCAGTAGTTTCAGAGTTAATAAATTCTCATTTAAATAAAGTCAGGGTGTATAGTATACTTACTCCCTCCCTGATAATGTTCATAAAAGTATATTCCACAAGCGAATATGTATCGCAAAAAGTCATTTACTGTTGATAATTGTTACGGCATATATAAAATAATTAACAGAACTCTGCAATATATTTTTTATTCCTATGATAAGATTTCATAAATTATAGGACCTACAAAGATATATAGCCATGCTAAAACCAATTAATTGAACAGTCGCTTATGTTGGGTTTTATTACAGGTTTCTAGATCAAGATCACCGGTAGCCTCTAACTACACACTGAAGGGCCATGTCCTAGGGACCACGGATTCGGCAAAGTACCTCGGGGTGGAACTACAAAAAGCCTCCATATCGACAAAGCAGTCAAGAAGGCGAACAGTACACTAGGATTCTTGAGAAATAACCTGAGGATTTCCAACGAACAAACAAAGTCCTCGGCATACTTCTCACTAATAAGACCCACCCTAGAGTACTGGTCTATTATTTGGAGCCCTCACACCCAAGAGCACACCAAGAAGGTAGAGATGGTTCAGCGTCGGGCAGCACGGTACATATGATCACTTACTGCTACAGGAACACTAGCAGTGTCCACAGACTTATTAATAAGTTATTAGGTCTGTGCAGTGTCACATCTCCATGTTGGAGCACCTAGAATGGGAGACCCTGGAGTCAAGGCGTACTAAGAGCCAACTCACCATGCTCTTTAAGATTATACACGGGCTAGTGGATAGTTCCTGACACCTGCATCATCTCGCACCAAGTCCAATCACTCTTTGAAATTTAGACAGTTATCTTCTTCCAGCGACTATCTCAGATTTAGTTTTTTCCCAAGAACAGTTTGTCGTTGGAATAGTCTACCAGCTACTGCGGCTGAGGCTCCTGATTTGGTATCTTACAAACAGAGGCTTTCCAAACTTTCATTCTAAACCCTGTCCCAGTTGATTGTTTGTTAGGTTCTAGTGATTCTCAGTGCTATGCTGGTTGGGTGAATTCCCAGGGGCCGCTACGGTAGCCAGACAGGACTGATGATGAAGGCCTATCACGCAATTAGCGACTAAAAATATCTTCCTTCTACCTTTCCTATCCATATTTGCTCATTTTTTCTTCTCACTTTAATTCATTGCTAAGTATATTTGATAAACCAAACCCGCGTTGTAATCGTCAATTGTGACGGAAACGTGTACCATACAGCTATAGATAGATTGTTTATTGCAATCATCAAAAGATAAAGGGTTTCTCTAATCGTAATAATGCGATACCCCAATTAGCAACGGGGCAACGAGGTATCGCATTATTCGATTAGAGAAACCCTTTATCTTTTGATTGCAATAAACAACCTATCTGTGAACAGCATGATGTTTGTTCAGATCAAAGAGGTCATAAATCACAAACACTGGCTATACGTGGTGTGTTGAGATCAGATATGTACTATAATTGTGTCATATTTTAATTTGTGCCATACGGCGAGGGTAAACAAATAACTTCAGCTATCTGTTTTAATTTTCAATTTTATTTATAGTATGCATTTATGAAACTTAACACATTACAAATAGATTACGTTCAGTCGGATTCATAAAAAAAAAACACCTAAGTCTGTTACATGCTTGTTTGTTATTTAAATTTAATTCGAAATTATTTATTTCATGTCACATTTTACATCTGTCTTGCAGATAAACGAACCTTTAATCAATTTAAGAAACACAATAAGTATTATCTTCGAGTAACGTGAGGAACATCGACAGTATCTTAGGTAACGTATAGGCTACCTACTTTCGGTCATAATTACACATAAACACCACATTTAACATCGGCAAATTCAATAATCTGACAGCTCATATTAATAACACAACTACAAACAGCTTTCCAACGTTATACATAATACATGTATGCATAAAATATTACGCGATGTATACTGTATATATATGATGTCAACACACCACGGGTAGCCAGTGTGTGATTTATGGCCTTTTCGATCTAAACAAACATACTGCTTTGGACAGCCAATTGGCCACGGGGTACCGCATTATTACTATTGGAGAAACCCTTATTTCTTTTGACTACAATAAGCAACCTGCCATAAACTCAATATAAGCAACTGTTCATTATTTGTTTTTGGCGTTGAAGCTCGCTGCAGCCAGTGGGGCGTGCAAGTGAACTCAAGTCAAGGCTCGAGTAAGACTTAAAACGATATGATGGCGTGACAACACTGTGGGTTGTTTTAAAAGTCCCGGAAACAGAGTATTACAGTGGAATATTTGGAAACAACAATAATTATAACAGAATGTATATACTATGTTTTAGAGTGTAAATAAGTAAGAAGATATATATTTATATATATATATATATATATATAATAAGTACCAGTAGACATGCAATCATGATTATATAAATAATGATAATTAGTATGAGCTACAGGTCGGTTAACCCCTGAGAGTGGTGCTCCCCCACTCTCGTAACTGATATGCAGAACATTACGTACAAGCAAAAGATTAAGCATAGGCAACCAGATGGGGATTGGTCATAGCGTTCAATTAATAAAAACATAGCAGGTAGCAAAACATTGGTTGATTCTGATACTGGGCTCCATCCGCACATGGATAGTTTCTGTGGTACAGTGATAACGGAGGGGCACAAGTGATCTTCTTTGAACAAAGCTCAGGCGGCGCCGCGATAAGCCCACCCGTGGTCCTGCAGTCTGAGTGGCGTCTTTGGGGTCCGTGTCAGCAAGTTTGAGTACGGGCTCACATACTAGCTTAACATTTATAATAGAACAAACCCCGTCTGGATAGATATAATATATTAATATAAGCACCGCACAGATACTGATAAGCATATGCAGTAATAAGTGTAAATATGTGTAAATAAGAAAATACACCATCATATATAAATACCAACCTGACAAACTAGAAAGCCAGTAAGACATGTCAAAGCTAGAAGATAATGTAATATAGTAGTCAACCAGAATTATTTAATTATATGTGTATGTAAATACTATATGTAAAGGAACAAATCTCTTATAATCACGAGATGGCAGACAAAGAGGTACGTAAACAATACCCTAACCAACAAGTACCATCTACACCTATAAGAGATTGACCAAACCATATTTCTGTAAATAAAACCATGATAATTAAACTATTATATAAATGCATATTTACCAATAAAGGCTAATTGCCCAAATCCATAATGTAAATAATAATCTAAAAATGAGGCCGTTTTATGTCTATATAAACCAGCAAAAGGTATGATCAATCAATAATGGGTTAGAATCTCACTAATATGTCAGTATAATGAGCCTAGATGTCTTTGATGTCTTGAAGAGGGAGGCCGGACCTGCAACGCCAACATATCTACGTTAGCGCGGTCAACGGCCCAGGGGCACAAAGTGTCA
>JAWPHD010022233.1:0-25762 GCA_037043455.1 Cyrtodaria siliqua
TGTAAGAACGGAATATATATGTGTAATAACTGAACATATATGTGTAAGAACTGAATATATATGCGTAAGAACTCAATATATATGCGTAAGAACTAAATATATATGCGTAAGAACTGAATATATATGCGTCAGAACTGAATATATATGCGTAAGTACTGAATATATGTGGGTAAGAACTGAATATATGTGCGTAAGAACGGAATATATATGCGTAAGAACGGAATGTATATGTGTAAGAACTGAATATATATGTGTAAGAACTGAATATATATGCGTAAGAACTGAATATATGCGTAAAAACTGAATATATATGCGTAAGAACAGAATATATATGCATAAGAACTGAATATGTATGTGTAAGAACTAAATATATATTTGTAAGAACTGAATATATATGCGTAAGAACTGAATATATATGCGTAAGAGCTGAATATATAGGCGTAATAACTGAATATATGCGTAAGAACTGAATATATATGCGTAAGAACTGAATATATATGCGTAAGAACTGAATATATATGCGTAAGAACTGAATATATATGCGTAAGAACTGAATATATATGCCGAAGAACTGGATATATATGCCGCAGAACTGAATATATATGTGTAAGAACTGAATATATATGCGTAAGAACTTAATATATATGCGTAAGAACTGAATATATATGCGTAAGAGCTGAACATATATGCGTAAGAACTGATTGTATGTGCGTTAGAACTGAATATATATGCGTAAGAACTGAATATAAATGCGTAAGAACGGAATATATATGTGTAAGAACTGAATATATATGTGTAAGAACTGAATATATATGAGTAACAACTCAATATATATGCGTAAGAACGGAATATATATACGTCAGAACGGAATATATATGTGTAAGAACTGAATACATATGCGTAGGAACTGAATATATGCGTAAGAACTGAATATATATGGATAAGAACTGAATATATATGTGTAAGTACTGAATATATATGCGTAAGAACGGAATATATATGCGTAAGAACGTAATATATATGCGAAAGTACTGAATATATATGCGTAAGAACTGAATATGAACGGAATATATATGCGTAAGAACGGAATATAAATGCGTTCGAACAGGATAATATATGTGTAAAAACGGAATATATATGTGTAAGAACTGAAAATATATGTGTAAGAACTGAATATATATGCGTAAAAACTCAATATATATGCGTAAGAACTGAATATATATGCGTAAGAACTGAATATATATGCGTAAGAACTGAATATATGTGGGTAAGAACTGAATATATGTGCGTAAGAACGGAATATATATGCGTAAGAACGGAATATATTTGCGTAAGAACGGAATATATATGCGTAAGAACTGAATATATATGCGTAAGAACTGAACATATATGCGTAAGAAATGAATATGAACGGAATATATATGCGTAAGAACGGAATATATATGCGTCCATACGGAATATATATGAGTAAGAACTGAATATATGTGTGTAAGAACGAAATATAAATGCGTAAGAACTGAATATATATGCGTAAGAACTGAAAATATATGTGTAAGAACTGAATATATATGCGTAAGAACTGAATATATATGCGTAAGAACGGAATATATATCTGTAAGAACTGAATATATATGCGTAAGAAGTGAATATATATGTTTAAGATATATACGTAAGAACTGAATATATATGCGTAAGAACTGAATATATAAGCGTAAAAACTGAATATATATGCGTTAAAACTAAATATGTGCGTTAGAACTGAATATATGCATTAGAACTGAATATATATGTGTAAGAACTGAATATATATGCGTAAGAACTGAATATATATGTGTAAGAACTGAATGTATAAGCGTAAGAGCTGAATATAATAAATTGTATGCGTAAGAACTGAATATGTATACGTAAGAACTGAATATATATGTGTAAGAACTGAACATATATGCTTAAGAACTGAATATGAACGGAATATTAATGAGTAAAAACGGAATATATATGCGTACGAACGGAATATATATGTGTAAGAACCGAATATATATGAGTCAGAACTGAATATATATATGTAAGAACTGAATATATATTTGTAACAACTGAATATATATGCGTAAGAACTGAATATATATGCGTAAGAGCTGAATATATATGCGTAAGAACTGAATATATATGCGTAAGAACGGAATATATATATGTGTAAGAACTGAATATATATGCGTAAGAACTGAATATATATATGCGTAAGAACTGAATATATATGCGAAAGAACTGAATATATATGCGTAAGAACTGAATATATATGCCGAAGAACTGAATATATATGCCGCAGAGCTTAATATATATGCGTAAGAACTGAAAATATATGCGTAAGAACTGAATGTATATGCGTAAGAACTGAATATATGTGCGTAAGAACTGAATATATGTGCGTAAGAACTGAAAATAAATGCGTAAGAATGGAATATATATGTGTAAGAACTGAATATATATGTGTAAAAACTGAATATATATGTGTAAGAACTCAATATATATGCCTAAGAACGGAATATAAATACGTAAGAACGGAATATATATGTGTAAGAACTGAAAATATATGTGTAAGAACTGAATACATATGCGTAAGAACTGAATATATGCGTAAGAACTGAATATATATGGATAAGAACTGAATATATATGTGTAAGTACTGTGTGCGTAAGAAAGGAATATATATGCGTAAGAACGGAATATATTTGCGTAAGAACGGAATATATATGCGAAAGCATTGAATATATGTGCGTAAGAACTGAATATATTTGCGTAAGAACTGAATATATAAGCGTAAGAACTTAACATATATGCATAAGAACTGAATATGAACGGAATATGTATGCGTAAGAACGGAATATATATGTGTACGAACGGAATATATATGTGTAAGAACGGAATATATATGTGTAATAACTGAACATATATGTGTAAGAACTGAATATGTATGCTTAAGAACTCAATATATATGCGTAAGAACTGAATATATATACGTAAGAACTGAATATATATGCGTAAGAACTGAATATATATGCGTAAGTACTGAATATATGTGCGTAACAGCTGAATATATGTGCGTAAGAACGGAATATATATGCGTAAGAACGGAATGAATATGTGTAAGAACTGAATATATATGTGTAAGAACTGAATATATATGAGTAAGAACTGAATATATGCGTAAGAACTGAATATATATGCATAAGAACTCAATATGTATGTGTAAGAACTAAATATATATTTGTAAGAACTGAATATATATGCGTAAGAACTGAATATATATGCGTAAGAGCTGAATATATATGCGTAAGAACTGAATATATATGCGTAAGAACGGAATATATATGTGTAAGAACTGAATATATATGCGTAAGAACTGAATATATATGCGTAAGAACAGAATATATATGCCTAAGAACTGAATATATATGCCGAAGAACTGAATATATATGCCGCAGAACTGAATATATATGTGTAAGAACTGAATATATATGCGTAAGAACTTAATATATATGCGTAAGAACTGAATATATATGCGTCAGAGCTGAATATATATGCGTAAGAACTGAATATATGTGCGTAATAACTGAATATATATGCGTAAGAACTAAATATATATGCGTAAGAACTGAAAATATATGTTTAAGAACTGAATATATATGCGTAAGAACTGAATATATATGCGTAAGAACGGAATATATATCTGTAAGAACTGAATATATATGCGTAAGAAGTGAATATATATGTATAAGATATATACGTAAGAACTGAATATATATGCGTAAGAACTGAATATATATGCATTAGAACTGAATATATATGTGTAAGAACTGAATATATATGCGTAAGAACTGAATATATATGTGTAAGAACCGAATATATATGTGTAAGAACTGAATATATATGCGAAAGAACTGAATATATATGTGTAAGAACTGAATGTATATGCGTAAGAACTGAATATAATAAATTGTATGCATAAGAACTGAATATGTATACGTAAGGAACTGAATATATATGCGTAAGAACTGAACATATATGCTTAAGAACTGAATATGAACGGAATATTAATGAGTAAAAACGGAATATATATGCGTACGAACGGAATATATATGTGTAAGAACGGAATATATATGAGTCAGAACTGAATATATATATGTAAGAAGAACTGAATATATATTTGTAAGAACTGAATATATATGCTTAAGAACTGAATATATATGCGTAAGAGCTGAATATATATGCGTAAGAACTGAATATATATGCGTAAGAACGGAATATATATGTGTAAGAACTGAATATATATGCGTAAGAACTGAATATATATGCGTAAGAACTGAATATATATGCGAAAGAACTGAATATATATGCGTAAGAACTGAATATATATGCCGAAGAACTGAATATATATGCCGCAGAACTTAATATATATGCGTAAGAACTGAAAATATATGCGTAAGAACTGAATGTATATGCGTAAGAACTGAATATATGTGCGTAAGAACTGAATATATGTGCGTAAGAACTGAAAATAAATGCGTAAGAACGGAATATATATGTGTAAGAACTGAATATATATGTGTAAAAACTGAATATATATGTGTAAGAACTCAATATATATGCCTAAGAACGGAATATATATACGTAAGAACGGAATATATATGTGTAAGAACTGAATATATATGTGTAAGAACTGAATACATATGCGTAAGAACTGAATATATGCGTAAGAACTGAATATATATGGATAAGAACTGAATATATATGTGTAAGTACTGTATGCGTAAGAACGGAATATATATGCGTAAGAACGGAATATATTTGGGTAAGAACGGAATATATATGCGAAAGCATTGAAAGATATGTGCGTAAGAACTGAATATAATAAATTGTATGCGTAAGAACTGAATATGTATACGTAAGAACTGAATATATATATGCATAAGAACTGAACATATATGCTTAAGAACTGAATATGAACGGAATATTAATGAGTAAAAAGGGAATATATATGCGTACGAACGGAATATATATGTGTAAGAACGGAATATATATGAGTCAGAACTGAATATATATATGTAAGAACTGAATATATATTTGTAAGAACTGAATATATATGCGTAAGAACTGAATATATATGCGTAAGAGATGAATATATATGCGTAAGAACTGAATATATATGTGTAAGAAATGAATATATATGCGTAAGAACTGAATATATATGCGTAAGAACTGAATATATATGCGAAAGAACTGAATATATATGCGTAAGAACTGAATATATATGTGTAAGAAATGAATATATATGCGTAAGAACTGAATATATATGCGTAAGAACTGAATATATATGCGAAAGAACTGAATATATATGCGTAAGAACTGAATATATATGCCGAAGAACTGAATATATATGCCGCAGAACTTAATATATATGCGTAAGAACTGAAAATATATGCGTAAGAACTGAATGTATATGCGTAAGAACTGAATATATGTGCGTAAGAACTGAATATATGTGCGTAAGAACTGAAAATAAATGCGTAAGAACGAATATATATGTGTAAGAACTGAATATATATGTGTACAAACTGAATATATATGTGTAAGAACTCAATATATATGCCTAAGAACGGAATATATATACGTAAGAACGGAATATATATGTGTAAGAACTGAATATATATGTGTAAGAACTAAATTACATATGCGTAAGAACTGAATATATGCGTAAGAACTGAATATATATGGATAAGAACTGAATATATATGTGTAAGTACTGTATGCGTAGAACGGAATATAAATGCGTAAGAACGGAATATATTTGCGTAAGAACGGAATATATATGCGAAAGCATTGAATATATGTGCGTAAGAACTGAATATATTTGCGTAAGAACTGAATATATATGCGTCAGAACTTAAAATATATGCGTAAGAACTGAATATGAACGGAATATGTATGCGTAAGAACGGAATATATATGCGTACGAACGGAATATATATGTGTAAGAACGGAATATATGTGTGTAAGAACTGAACATATATGTGTAAGAACTGAATATATATGCTTAAGAACTCAATATATATATGTAAGAACTGAATATATATGCGTAAGAACTGAATATATATGCGTAAGTACTGAATATATGTCCGTAATAACTGAATATATGTGCGTAAGAACGGAAAATATATCCGTAAGAACGGAATGTATATGTGTAAAAACGGAATATATATGCGTACGAACGGAATATATATGTGTAAGAACGGAATATATATGAGTCAGAACTGAATATATATATGTAAGAACTGAATATATATTTGTAAGAACTGAATATATATGCTTAAGAACTGAATATATATGCGTAAGAGCTGAATATATATGCGTAAGACTGAATATATATGCGTAAGAACGGAATATATATGTGTAAGAACTGAATATATATGCGTAAGAACTGAATATATATGCGTAAGAACTGAATATATATGCGAAAGAACTGAATATATATGCGTAAGAACTGAATATATATGCCGAAGAACTGAATATATATGCCGCAGAACTTAATATATATGCGTAAGAACTGAAAATATATGCGTAAGAACTGAATGTATATGCGTAAGAACTGAATATATGTGCGTAAGAACTGAATATATGTGCGTAAGAACTGAAAATAAATGCGTAAGAACGGAATATATATGTGTAAGAACTGAATATATATGTGTAAAAACTGAATATATATGTGTAAGAACTCAATATATATGCCTAAGAACGGAATATATATACGTAAGAACGGAATATATATGTGTAAGAACTGAATATATATGTGTAAGAACTGAATACATATGCGTAAGAACTGAATATATGCGTAAGAACTGAATATATATGGATAAGAACTGAATATATATGTGTAAGTACTGTATGCGTAAGAACGGAATATATATGCGTAAGAACGGAATATATTTGGGTAAGAACGGAATATATATGCGAAAGCATTGAAAGATATGTGCGTAAGAACTGAATATAATAAATTGTATGCGTAAGAACTGAATATGTATACGTAAGAACTGAATATATATATGCATAAGAACTGAACATATATGCTTAAGAACTGAATATGAACGGAATATTAATGAGTAAAAAGGGAATATATATGCGTACGAACGGAATATATATGTGTAAGAACGGAATATATATGAGTCAGAACTGAATATATATATGTAAGAACTGAATATATATTTGTAAGAACTGAATATATATGCGTAAGAACTGAATATATATGCGTAAGAGATGAATATATATGCGTAAGAACTGAATATATATGTGTAAGAAATGAATATATATGCGTAAGAACTGAATATATATGCGTAAGAACTGAATATATATGCGAAAGAACTGAATATATATGCGTAAGAACTGAATATATATGTGTAAGAAATGAATATATATGCGTAAGAACTGAATATATATGCGTAAGAACTGAATATATATGCGAAAGAACTGAATATATATGCGTAAGAACTGAATATATATGCCGAAGAACTGAATATATATGCCGCAGAACTTAATATATATGCGTAAGAACTGAAAATATATGCGTAAGAACTGAATGTATATGCGTAAGAACTGAATATATGTGCGTAAGAACTGAATATATGTGCGTAAGAACTGAAAATAAATGCGTAAGAACGGAATATATATGTGTAAGAACTGAATATATATGTGTACAAACTGAATATATATGTGTAAGAACTCAATATATATGCCTAAGAACGGAATATATATACGTAAGAACGGAATATATATGTGTAAGAACTGAATATATATGTGTAAGAACTAAATTACATATGCGTAAGAACTGAATATATGCGTAAGAACTGAATATATATGGATAAGAACTGAATATATATGTGTAAGTACTGTATGCGTAAGAACGGAATATAAATGCGTAAGAACGGAATATATTTGCGTAAGAACGGAATATATATGCGAAAGCATTGAATATATGTGCGTAAGAACTGAATATATTTGCGTAAGAACTGAATATATATGCGTCAGAACTTAAAATATATGCGTAAGAACTGAATATGAACGGAATATGTATGCGTAAGAACGGAATATATATGCGTACGAACGGAATATATATGTGTAAGAACGGAATATATGTGTGTAAGAACTGAACATATATGTGTAAGAACTGAATATATATGCTTAAGAACTCAATATATATATGTAAGAACTGAATATATATGCGTAAGAACTGAATATATATGCGTAAGTACTGAATATATGTCCGTAATAACTGAATATATGTGCGTAAGAACGGAAAATATATCCGTAAGAACGGAATGTATATGTGTAAGAACTGAATATATATGTGTAAGAACTGAATATATATGCGTAAGAACTGAATATATGCGTAAGAACTGAATATATATGCATAAGAACTGAATATGTATGTGTAAGAACTAAATATATATTTGTAAGAACTGAATATATATGCGTAAGAACTGAATATATATGCGTAAGAGCTGAATATATATGCGTAAGAACTGAATATATATGCGTAAGAACGGAATATATATGCGTAAGAACTGAATAAATATGCGTAAGAACTGAATATATATGCGTAAGAACAGAATATATATGCGTAAGAACTGAATATATATGCCGAAGAACTGAATATATATGCCGCAGAACTGAATATATATGTGTAAGAACTGAATATATATGCGTAAGAACTTAATATATATGCGTAAGAACTGAATATATATGCGTAAGAGCTGAATATATATGCGTAAGAACTGAATATATGTGCGTAAGAACTGAATATATGTGCGTAAGAACTGAGTATAAATGCGTAAGAACGGAATATATATGTGTAAGAACTGAATATATATGTGTAAGAACTGAATATATATGCGTAAGAACTCAATATATATGCGTAAGAACGGAATATATACGTCAGAACGGAATATATATGTGTAAGAACTGAATACATATGAGTAGGAACTGAATATATGCGTAAGAACTGAATATATATGGATAAGAACTGAATATATATGTGTAAGTACTGAATATATATGCGTAAGAACGGAATATATATGCGTAAGAACGGAATATATATGCGAAAGTACTTAATATATATGCGTAAGAATTGAATATATTTGCGTAAGAACTGAATATATATGCGTAAGAACTTAACATATATGCGTAAGAAATGAATATGAACGGAATATATATGCGTAAGAACGGAATATATATGCGTTCGAACGGAATATATGTGTAAAAAACGGAATATATATGTGGAAGAACTGGATATATATGTGTAAGAACTGAATTTATATGCGTAAGAACTCAATATATATGCGAAAGAACTGAATATATATGCGTAAGAACTGAATGTATATGCGTAAGTACTGAATATATGTGCGTAAGAACTGAATATATGCGCGTAAGAACGGAATATATATGCGTAAGAACGGAATATATATGTGTAAGAACTGAATATATATGTGTAAGAATGGAATATATATGCGTAAGAAGGGAATATATTTGCGTAAGAACGGAATATATATGCGAAAGTATTGAATATATATGCTTAAGAACTGAATATATATGCGTCAGAACTGAAAATATATGCGTAAGAAAAGAACATATATGCGTAAGAACCGAATATGAACGGAATATATATGCGTAAGAACGGAATATATATGCGTACGAACGGAATATATATGAGTAAGAACTGAATATATATGTGTAAGTACTGAATATATATGCGTAAGAACTGAATATATATGCGTAAGAACTGAATATATATGCGTAAGAACTGAATATATGTGCGTAAGAACTGAATATATGTGCGTAAGAACGGAATATTTATGCGTAAGAACGGTAAATATATGTGTAAGAACTGAATATATATGTGTAAGAACTGAATATATATGCGTATGAACTGAATATATATGCGTAAGAACTGAATATATATGCGTAAGGACTCAATATATGTGCGTTAGAACTGAATATATATGTGTAAGAACTGAATATATATGAGTAATAACTGAATATATGTGCGTAAGAACTGAAAATATATGCGTAAGAACTGAAAATATATGCGTAAGAACGGAATATATTTGCGTAAGAACGGAATATATATGCAGAAGTATTGAATATATGTGCGTAAGAACTGAATATATTTGTGTAAGAACTGAATATATATGCGTCAGAACTTAACATATATGCGTAAGAACTGAATATGAACGGAATATGTATGCGTAAGAACGGAATATATATGCGTACGAACGGAATATATATGTGTAAGAACGGAATATATATGTGTAAGAACTGAACATATATGTGTAAGAACTGAATATATATGCGTAAGAACTCAATATATATGCGTAAGAACTGAATATATATGCGTAAGAACTGAATATATATGCGTAAGAACTGAATATATATGCGTAAGAACTGAACATATGTGCGTAAGAACGGAATATATATGCGTAAGAACGGAATTGTATATGTGTAAGAACTGAATATATATGTGTAAGAACTGAATATATATGCGTAAGAACTGAATATATGCGTAAGAACTGAATATATATGCATAAGAACTGAATATGTATGTGTAAGAACTAAATATATATTTGTAAGAACTGAATATATATGCGTAAGAACTGAATATATATGTGTAAGAACTGAATATAAATGCGTAAGAACGGAATATATATGTGTAAGTACTGAATATATATGCGTAAGAGCTGAATATATATGCGTAAGAACTGAATATATGTGCGTAAGAACTGAATATAAATGCGTAAGAACGGAATATATATGCGTAAGTACTGAATATATGTGCGTAAGAACTGAATATATGTGCGTAAGAACGGAATATATATGCGTAAGAACGGAATGTATATGTGTAAGAACTGAATATATATGTGTAAGAACTGAATATATATGCGTAAGAACTTAATATATGCGTAAGAACTGAATATATATGCATAAGAACTGAATATGTATGTGTAAGAACTAAATATATATTTGTAAGAACTGAATATATATGCGTAAGAACTGAATATATATGCGTAAGAGCTGAATATATATGCGTAAGAACTGAATATATTTGCGTAAGAACTGAATATATATGCGTAAGAACTGAATATATATGCGTAAGAACTGAATATATATGCCGAAGAACTGAATATATATGCCGCAGAACTGAATATATATGTGTAAGAACTGAATATATATGCGTAAGAACTTAATATATATGCGTAAGAACTGAATATATATGCGTAAGAGCTGAATATATATGCGTAAGAACTGAATATATGTGCGTAAGAACTGAATATAAATGCGTAAGAACGGAATATATATGTGTAAGTACTGAATATATATGTGTAAGAACTGAATATGTATGCGTAAGAACTCAGTATATATGCGTAAGAACGGAATATATATACGTCAGAACGGAATATATAGGTTTAAGAACTGAATACATATGCGTAGGAACTGAATATATGCGTAAGAACTGAATATATATGGATAAGAACTGAATATATATGTGTAAGTACTGAATATATATGCGTAAGAACGGAATATATATGCGTAAGAACGGAATATATATGCGAAAGTACTTAATATATATGCGTAAGAACTGAATATATTTGCGTAAGAACTGAATATATATGCGTAAGAACTAAATATATATGCGTAAGAACTGAATATATGTGCGTAAGAACTGAATATATGTGCTTAAGAACTGAATATATATGCGTAAGAACGGACTATATATGCGTATGAACGGAATCTATATGCGTACGAACGGAATATATATGCGTAAGATCTGAATATATATGCGTAAGAACTGAATATATGTGCGTAAGAACTGAATATATGTGCGTAAGAACGGAATATATGTGCGTAAGAACGGAATACATATGTGTAAGAACTGAATATATTTGTGTAAGAACTGAATATATATGCGTAAGAACTGAATATATATGCGTAAGAACGGAATACATAAACTTCATTTGGAGCCTTGACGTCATACAAGATGGCCGCCAGTGACGTCATAATGAAAATATTGTTTTGCTAGATCTCATGCATCTATGATTTGTATTTGTATGAAACTTTCAAAGACCAGAATTTAGTTATGCAAGAATATAAAATGTTGTCATGCCGTTATCACAAAGATTTAAAATTCTATATTTACATTTTGTAGTGCGCATGACCTGAATGTGCATTAACATCATTTAAGGACATGCCGTTATAATAGGTGGCCGCCAGTGACGTTATGTTGAAAATATTGTTATCGCTAGTTCTAGGATTTGAGTGAAACTTCCATAGATTGCATTGTTTAGGATTTAGTTTTGCAAGGAAATAAAACTGCGTCATGACGTCCTCAAAAACATTGTCGCCACTGACGTTATCAGTTAATGAACATTATTTTTTTTCCTTTCTGATTTTTGTTTCAGTTTTATTAATTAAATTATAAAGGCCTTCATTTAAATGAGATATGACTATTTTGACGTCATGACGTCATTCAAAATGCCTGCAAGTAACATCAAATGAAATATATTCTAATCGCTATATCTCCTGAATTTATGATCGAATTTAAAATTATATAGTCACGTGTTGTAGTGCTCATGAACTAGATATGCGTTAACATCATTTGGAGTCATGGCGTCAAAATTTATGACCGTCATGACGAAATTAGTGTTACCGCTGGATCTCACAAATTGCTGATCGGTTCTGAATGAAACTTTTTTTAAAGTTTAGGATCTGGTTGTGCAAGAACATAATATGATAGGGACGTCAGCCAGGGACATAAGTCATTAAATTTTTTGTTTTGTTTTGTGATGAGTGTATCTTTTAAGCAATTCTGTTAGTAATCAGTGTCATTTTCTTTATCACCACTGATAACGACATCCATTATGGCTACACGTGAAGTCCTGTTAAATAAGTTGAAATCGCTTAATCTCCTTCAATTATGATTTAATTTCAAACTAAATGTTCACATGTTGTAGAGTTCATGACCTAGATTTGCTGTAACATCAAATGTGGTCCTGACGCCGTCCTTGACGTCCGCCAGTGACGTCATGTTGAAAATCGTGTTATCACACATCATATTTGAATGAAATTTTCAGAGATTGTAATTTTGTTTCATAGTGACTGTTTGTTTTTAAACCTTAATCAAGCTTGCACAATTCTTGACTTCTTAACATGTGTAGTCGTTTATTTCAGTTGTATTCTCTTCTTATTTACAGTATACCCTTCTGAACTTCTAACAGAACTCTAGCTGGTGTACGTATGTTAGAGTGTATGGTGATGTCCATAATTACAGATGTTTATTTAAGCCAATCTCCAGTGTCATCCCACATAAATCCGCGATTTCAACATAGAGTGCTTTACCGCTTTTAATAGTCTGCTGTTTGTATTGAACAAATTGATGATAAAACAAAACAGTATATTGCTTATGCAGGGTATTCTTTAAAGTATTTAGATATGGCGGCTTTGACTGTCGTCCTTGAATGCTGCTTTCCCTGTCCGATATTTTAATCCTTCTTTAGGTATGGCGTAGACACAAACATAATATATATATATATATTAATTACATGTTGCTTGTGACATCCGAGTTAAATAATGCTACACATGTTGGAAGCCATGCGAATATTGCTTCAGACCAACTGACTTCATAAGGCGCCCCGGGAATTATTCTTAGAACTAAGACATTATATCAAATACTTAAACAAGAGACACAATAAAACCGATCGCCATTTCAATATATAGATATTTGTTGGCTGTGATTTTATCTAGTATAAAGGCAATTTGTTTATCAGTTTAGGCTTTTAGAGTTACGATTATCAATGGCAGTTACTTTGAGCAATGAATGTTTATTTTAGGACAGTGCATTGAAATGTAACTTTAACTTATTGTGAAAGTAATAAGATGAGCGGCGTAAATAAATGTCTTGAAGCAGGAAGACTAACGGAATGTCTAGGTAAAAAATGCAGACCAAAAATGCTTACACACCTACTGCGTATGGATTCTGCGCAAAAGGCGTCAATTCAAGATGCATTTAATACATCATAATCCATAAACTCTTAACATTCGACAAGATATCCTATCATGGAAAAACGTTTGACAGGATAATATGTTCTCTTCAATATCTATTTTGCTGTTCACTATAAATTGCTTTGTAATGAGGCAATATGTTTTAATTTATTTACAACGTTTTAGTCTGTCATAATTGTTCTTGTTTACAACATTGGTGTTCAAAGAATGCATGTGAAGAAACATGCAACCTTTTATAGCTGTCAGCTCCGCGCAAGAGACGTTGAATAGTGTGTGGCTGTGTTAGACAAAACCTGCAATATAACGCCGACCTCCAGTTGCGTGGGTGGGTAGTTGGTTTAACAAAACGCAACAATAATGGCAAATAATGAAGAAAAGTTGTCCCTAAATGGACTCCTGAGTTTGCAATCAGAAATTCATTCCGATCTTTGAAGAGAAATATTTATTTCCAGATATCGGTGGTACTTTCTCAAGTACTTTTGTTTTCCTACTTTAATTTCAAATAGGTGGTTCCACTAGGATTTCCAAATTCCCGCTTCCATACTGTTTTTTTATATATATCACAGTAGCGTTGCCTGTGCAGAGTGCCGGCGATAAAACGCTTGCAATCATAACTGTTAATCATTCCGATCTTTGGAGATCGCTGAGCCCGATATTTATTTCCAGATATCGGTGGTATTTTATCAAATCTTTTGTTTTCTTACTTTAATTTCGAATAGGTGGTTTCACTACTCCAGGCTTTAACAATGCTGAGTATTATTTAATAAATATTAGGATATGTTGCCTGCCTTTTTAATTTGACTGTTACATGTGATAGCAGGCTTCATAACCTCTGCTCCCTACTAAATTCTATTTTGTTTATTTCGCTCATTGTTTTCGCGTTTAGGGCAAAGCATTTTGTTGGAAACTGCGACCATACGTCGCTTGTCATGGAATGATATGAAAATACCTCTGAAAATTCCGTGTTCATCGTGATATGAACACCATGGTTGGGATGGCTCAAATGTCTGTACTTTTGACATTTTTAAATATTGAGTTCTGCTCAACCCGGGGCTAGAGGACGTGAAAGGTAGCAAGCACTTTTACCGTTCATATTTATAGTTCTTCTTTATTTCTGTGTGAATTTGTGGTTGATTGTCGTCTTTGAAGGTTACTTTTCCTGTTCGATTTTTATATCTACTTGATCAGATAGTGGAACACAGCAATATCCTATGGGACATTGCAGCGTAAGCCGGTAATTGTTTGTGAACTGATTAATGAGAGAGAGAGTACTTATGGAGTCCGAGATCATACATTGAGGTACTCGAGACCCACTTCAACATGACCAGGTAATTTACCCTGCTAGGTACTCTTCAACGCAGGAAGGTAAGAATCTATTGACTCCTGTAACCGTGATCGTAACGGTTACAGACAACTATTGATTTTCCAATAGACCTGCATTATAGCCTTTAGGGCTACCCTGACTTCCCAATATGCCTGAAACATACATCCAAATGCCATCTAATGAGGGATTGGTTTTATAGCTAATCTTATGAAAAGTTAGAGTCGTTTCGGGCTCTGAATTGACAAACACCTAGTTTTGCATTTGTTTTACCGACGTTTGCCTACATTCAATGTTCAATCATAATTTAAATTAAAATTAAACATTAGTCTCGGATTCCTTAGACTTTTTTGACCGATCACAGCCTGTTTTATTTAGTAGACATGGGCCTAGTATTTTATGAGTCGATGCTGGCACTCGGTTCCTATTAGAGCGCAGCCTAAGACAGTAAACAATGTAAATATATGATTAAAAGGGGGAGTCTTTCTGACCTCGGGAATAGCAATTACACTACCCAACATGTTCCATATGAACCCGCTCTAAACCAATGAAACTGGTTACGTGTATAACGATTTGCATATCAATGATTCGAGCATATAAATCATTATATTTAACTATTTAGTATATGTTCCTTTTTTCGATTCATTCATGTTTCTTATAATGATCAATACATGATGTTTAGTGTAGATTTCGGTGGTTATACACATATAAGTGAACATTTAGTTTTAATTTAGAGTTTAATGGCGGGTGTTTTTTGGTAGAAACTTTATACACGTAGTATTATATATACAGTCGTATAAATTTCAACAAGTGTGTGTTCAGCTATCTGTAAATTAAATCAATTTTAGTAAATCGGAAATTTTGGAGGAAATAGGATACAACCGTATGCTGATTTTGTCTTGTGTCACTAGCTCTAACCACTTCTCGTTGGTATTACGTGTACTATTTAGATTTTTCTTCTCCAAACAGCCAATATTAAGGCATTTTACATTTTATATGTAGTTCTTTCGTTGTTAAGGAAAACTCCTTTTCTTACAGAGTTAAACTCAACGTCAATATGTATTGGAAAAGCAATATAGGTGTTATGTTGCGAATATAAACACGAATGTGTAACCAAATCATTTTTCAACACAGTGACTTATACAAGTACTGTATAAGTACGTATACATAGGTATAATTCAGATATCGTAGGCGTACATAGCACCGTTTTCTTCTGTGTTGTTTTACTATTTTGATATTATGAGCAAACGAAATATCCTCGCTATTTATTTGTGTCCCATAATAATTAAAGACAAAAACCGGGTCAGAAAAGACGTTGTGCTATTTATTTTGACAGTTTGAAATAAACCAACATGTCGAGAAAAGTTTACTTGGCAACACGTATTGTTATTATAATCAACACTAGTATAGACCCAGGAATGTACGTGTTATACTGCCAGTGAATATCTTAGAATAGATCAGATGTAAAATTATGTTAGACCTACTGAGAATTCGAATCCGCTTAATATCGTTTGCTGTTGGTAAACAAGCTGATAATTATAGTTAAAGGGTATATCGACCAAATGCAGTAACGAATTTAAAACGCAGATCTTTAACGTTTTTTCTATAAACACTGTGCACAGAAAGACGTATCTTTCATTTAAAAACGATTGCAAAAGCAACCAAAATCAATTAATTCCTCTGGGATGTTTTATGTTTTGTTTAAACAAAGTCAGAACTATTGCTCACCATTTACAATGTAATTTGTGAATTTCTTTATATAAATTGACTCGTAAATTTGACTTAGAATATGTAACATTAACCAACCTAGATACAGTTGTATCAAATAAATTCTCACTCTATATGGAATCGCGTGCGTATATCATTTAACATTTCCTTTATATAACCTATTCCCGTTGCCTAATTGATCAGAGTCTCTCTATTGTAATCGTTGTTCTTTGGAGGTTTCACTGTGACTTCCTTATTTACTTTCTAAGTTACCCAATAATTGAAAGATGTGTCAGAAAAGCTAATGCCATTAACGTCGTTTGGACGCGTTGCAAGTAAAATATTCATACGTTGTTCTGTTTAAATAACATATAAGGCCCCAAGGGTTTTGACGGTGATACAAATAGTATTATGTCAGTACAGCGTGTTCGTGCCGAGTCTAATACACTTGATAGAGAAAGGAACTTACTGTGTTCTGTGAAAGCTGCATATATATATAATGGTTTTGTATCGTGTATATTATCTGCAGTTTCTGTATAGTTTACTAGTTTTATCTCTTAAACAGAATATTACGCTAGTCGTGGACGACGGCATGTTTTATTTTTCTTCGTGGCGTCAGATAACGTTACTTGCAATGAATGTAAGATTATTATACATGCCTTTGCCGTATCAGTCACCGCATGATAAAGTAAAATGTATTAGTGCACCACTGTATTAGGAAGAACAACGCACATATATGCAGGATGATGAAAGTATACAGCTTGAATAATACTTAACTATCTAGATGACAGACACATATTTTATTATCATGGCAGACAAGGTCGCGGTCTCCAATACAGTTTTAGCAAATCATATAAATCAGTATATTTTCCAGTGCGTTCTATTGACGAGATATTGTTCACGAAGTCTCTGATTGATAAAGACATATCTATCTTGTTAAACGATTGCAATTGAATGGCACAAAGCCGTATTTTGACATTTCAATTCAGTTCTGAAGTCGTATTTTTTAATGTAATGACCGTCTGTACTACTAGTTTTTTTAGGGATATGCACTGTTATATGTACTGTTATATTCCCTGTTATATGTTCTATTATATGGACCGTTTTATACACTGTTATATGCACAGTTAACTTCACTGTTATATGTACTGGTGTATGCACTGTTATATAGACGTGTATATGTACTGTTATATGTACCGTTATATATACTGTTATATGTCCTGTTATATGTACTGTTATATGCACTGTTATATGTACTGTTTTATGCACTGTTGTATGTACTATTATATGCCCTGTTATATGTACTGTTATATGCACGTGTATATTTACTGTTATATGCACTGGTACATGTAGTCTTATATGTACAGTTATATGCACAGTTATATGTACTGTTATACGCTATGTTATGTGCCATGTTATTTGTACTGTTATTTGCACTATTATATTTACTGGTATATGCACGGTTATATGGACTGTTTATACATTGTTATATGCACTGTTAAATGAACTATCATATTTACTGGTATATGCATTGTTGTATGCACTGTTATATGTGCTGTTATTTGTACCGTTAGATATACTGTTATATGCCCTGTTATATGTACTAATATATGCACTGTTATATGTACTGTTTTATGCAGTGTTGTATGTTCTGTTATATGTCCTGTTATATGTACTGTTATATGCACTTTTATATGTATCGTTATATGCACTGGCGCATGCAGTCTTATATGTACCGTTATATGTACTGTTATATGTACTGTTATACGCCCTGTTATATGTCATGTTATATGTATATGTTATATGTACAGCTATATGCACTGTTGTATTCACTGTTATATGCACGGTTATATGTACGGTTATATGCATTGTTATATGTACTGTTATATGCACAACTTTAATTTAAAACAAAAAATATATATACAGTTGTATTTGCTGTATAGTATTCAACCGCCTTTATGTTAATATGTTAAGTATATGTTAACAGTTACACTACTGCAAAGTGTCGAACTGAATAGGAGTCAGCACTAAACATGCAGTGTGTTTTAAGATGGCAGGGTCATAAACTAGCCTGACAGACGTTCGAATAAAGACAGTATGAAAATGACCGTAATCAAGGTTCTAAAGAAGATTATAAATCACGTCACACTATATGTCAGGTTGTGATAACCGTCACATTGATTTAATAAATAATGACTCTCATATACATTTTCGAAACATACAAGTTATTTGATAACTCTTCTTCTATGGTGACATGATTTAAAAACGTCGCAAGAACGTTGGTCATGATCACTTTCATACGCTATTTATTAAACTTGTTAAAATGTTCATCAAACGAGTTGATGTCCCTATAACTTTGCAAAGTAAAGTTTTCGTCTTTGTTTTGCAATGATCCGAACGATTGCGAACCCTATGATGACGTTTATCTAAATCATGAAAGGACGGTAACGTTTGAATTTTGTATTCAAACTTGTCATATCCGTAATGTTTTGTTTATGTGTTGCTCTGGCTTCTTCCAAGTAATTAATTACTTGCTTTGGCTTTCTATACTTTTGTTTTTATATGCCTGTATACATGTTCATCTTTCGGTTATACTTATAGTGCCTAGTAATGCTTGTTAATGCTGCAAACGTTTGTTTGAGAATATCGCTTTACTTGTTTCATGTTTGTCTCCGTTCCGTTTTATTCGGATGTCAATAGGCTAATAGTGAAGTTTGGTGCTGCTTAGAACCTGGTTTAATCACACATATGCCTCATTTTGCCACTGTTCCAAAGCGGCACCCCTATAATCAAACCGCTTATATTTGTGGTATCGCATATGTCTCTATGCCCTAGTTACAGTCGTTTGTTCTGTGGATGCTACATTAACTGTTTCAATTAAAAACAACAAAAAGAACAACAACACTGTCTATACACACTATGTATATTGGTATTTTATATCTAGAAATATTTATTAGATATAATATATATGATAGATGGAATACATGACAGTGCTAATAGTGTGAATCTAATAACAAATCATGAATGATTGATGTATAATACGATAGTCAATGATCAAGCATGCTTTAACCCAATCGGCTAAATAACGCGTATGTTATCATTATGATAGCAATGTGAATGGAAGAAAGGAGAAATCCTGAGGGCAACGTTCGTCGCTATATATAAATCACCCGTTAGGTTATTAGGTTTAGCTAAATTAAGTTTAACTGATTTTCATGGTATTTATTTATTTGTCTCAAAATGATGTTGCACACATATAAGCTAGAATCTTCTTGCAGTAAATCGTTATCAAGAGGATCGTTACCTGGATTCTATTTCGTAATAGTAACATTATCGCTAATGGTAATGATCTAAGTTTAAATTATGAATGCAACTGAACAGTAAACACATGCATTGGTAAAACCGTATACGATGGAGTATACAATTAAGACGTGATCTCCAGTCCCTTAATTGTCGTATTGACACTTCAAACACATGTGACACTGGTTGATTTAGTGCCAGACCATGCCCTAAATATGCTAGATGGAGTTCTGTGTTGAGCATGCCCTACAAAACAAATCAAATATATACAGTTTGTATACCGGTATATCTCCACAATTTAGCAACGTTGAGTTTGTTCGATAATATTAACCATCACATTCTTACAAAATAATAAAGTAATGTCTTTAGAAAGGGGGAAAATCAAAATCTTCGAGACGGTATATCTGTATGTCTAAATGTGCTTGCTTATGACAGCTAAGTTAATTTATACTTGCACACACATGGTAAACACTGGATCCGGATGCTCTTTAACGGATTGTATGTGTCGCTAATCGCGTTGCTGTCATATAAATTCGTTCATCTAATTACTTAAACTCTTTCACAAATGTCACAATATCCGGCAAGGTCAACTATTTGATCAACTTGCCAAAACCAATCGTCTCTTAATTATTGATATCGCTGTCGGCTTTCGTATCAAATAATACAGAGGCAAATTGTTCTTAACATCTGTCTCAATCTTAAGGATGTCTTGCTACCGTAGGATGTGTATCTGTGTTTGAAGTTGTACTCGCTTAACACCCAAATGACAATCGTAACATCATTATGATGCCCATCATTTGCTTGATATAGCTAACATTAAGCTTTTATATATTTATAAAACGAAAACGTAAACTGTTGGAATATTGCCTCTGAATGCTTCTAACCTTATTTCATCAGCTTCCCGCTCCTCACCGCCGTCCCAACACCCAATCAAAATTGTCATATTATCAATAAAGGCTTCATATTCCAAAAGGTCAACACAACGATCTGCCAGAAATCAGATATTTTGGCAGATTACCTTTTAACAATAGTATGGAGGCAGTTTATATTTACTTAATTATAACTTCCCAAGTATTACGATTTGCGTTTTTACGACTTGTGTGTCTCAATATGTGCTTGAGGAAAGGATATGTATTTGTGTGGCTTTATTATGGTTGATAAGTTGGTAGGTAGTTGGGTGTTGGCAGTTGGTTATTCGAATAACCAACTACCAACCAGTTGCCAGTTGGGGATTCGTTTGTATTATTATAATAACAAGGGAATTTGTATGTCTTACTCAAGCTTATATGTTAATACAAATAATCAACAACAAAAGGGAAAATTTTAATGTAAAATCTGAATCCCCAACTGGCAACTGGTAGCCAGTTGGTTATTCGTTGCGAATAACCAACTCAACTGGACATTTTGAAACGTCGACTGGCGAGAAAAAACCCCGATAAATTGATGAACAAAAATGACAAAGATGTGATTTTAATCAATATTAAAAGATTATTCACTGCATTTATTTATAAAAAATAATAACTTATACAACAAATCCGAATCCCCAACTGGCAACTGGTAGGTAGTTGGTTATTCTCGGCGAATAACCAACTGGATATTTTGAATCACCAACTGGCACGTAATTTCAATAAACTGATGAACAAACGCGTCAAACATGTGCTTATGATCAATATAACATGTTTTCTTCATTGCATAGATATAAAAAATAAATAAAGTAGCGATATATACAAAAATCCGAATCCCCAACTGGCAACTGGTAGGTAGTTGGTTATTCGCGGCGAATAACCAACTGGATATTTTGAATCACCAACTGGCACGTAAATTTAATAAATTGATGAACAAATGCGTCAAACATGTGCTTATGATCAATATAACATGTTTTCTTCATTGCATAGATATAAAAAAAAAATATAGTAGCGACTTATACAAAAATCCGAATCCCCAACTGGCAACTGGTAGGTAGTTGGTTATTCGCGGCGAATAACCAACTGGATATTTTGAATCACCAACTGGCACGTAAATTTAATAAATTGATGAACAAATGCGTCAAACATGTGCTTATGATCAATATAACATGTTTTCTTCATTGCATAGATATAAAAAAAAAATATAGTAGCGACTTATACAAAAATCCGAATCCCCAACTGGCAACTGGTAGGTAGTTGGTTATTCGCCGCGAATAACCAACTGGATATTTTGAATCACCAACTGGCACGTAAATTTAATAAATTGATGAACAAATGCGTCAAACTTGTGCTTATGATCAATATAACATGTTTTCTTCATTGCATAGATATAAAAAAAAAATATAGTAGCGACTTATACAAAAATCCGAATCCCCAACTGGCAACTGGTAGGTAGTTGGTTATTCGCGGCGAATAACCAACTGGAAATTTTGAATCACCAACTGGCACGTTAATTCAATAAATTGATGAACAAACGCGGAAAAGTTGTGATTTTGATCAATACAAACTGTTTATCATTGCATACATTAATAAAAAAAATAAAAAAATAACGACTTATACAACAATTCCGAATCCCCAACTGGCAACTGTTATTAAATTTACGTGCCAGTTGGTGAGTCAAAATATCCAGTTGGTTATTCGCCGTGAATAACCAACTACCTACCAGTTGCCAGTTGGGGATTCGGAATTGTTGTATAAGTCGTTATTTTTTTTATTTTTTTTATTAATGTATGCAATGATAAACAGTTTGTATTGATCAAAATCACAACTTTTCCGCGTTTGTTAGTCAATTTATTGAATTTACGGGCCAGTTGGTAATTCAAAATATCCAGTTGGTTATTCGCCGCGAATAACCAACTACCTACCAGATGCCAGTTGGGGATTCGGAATTGTTGTATAAGTCGTTATTTTTTATTTTATTTTTTTAATGTTTGCAGTGATAAACAGTTTGTATTGATCAAAATCACAACTTTGCCGCGTTTGTTAATCAATTTTTTGAATTTACGGACCAGTTGGTAATTCAAAATATCCAGTTGGTTATTCGCCGCGAATAACCAACTACCTACCAGATGCCAGTTGGGGATTCGGAATTGTTGTATAAGTCGTTATTTTATCTTTTTTTTTTAATGTTTGCAGTGATAAACAGTTTGTATTGATCAAATTCACATCTTTGCCGGGTTTGTTCATTAATTTATTGAATTTATATGCTAGTCGGTGATTCAAAATATCCAGTTGGTTATTCGCCGCGAATAACCAACTACCTACCAGTTGCCAGTTGGGGATTCGGATTTTTGTATATATCGCTACTTTATTTATTTTTTATATCTATGCAATGAAGAAAACATGTTATATTGATCATAAGCACATGTTTGACGCGTTTGTTCATCAATTTATTGAATTTACGTGCCAGTTGGTAATTCAAAATATCCAGTTGGTTATTCGCCGCGAATAACCAACTACCTACCAGTTGCCAGTTGGGGATTCGGAATTGTTGTATAAGTCGCTATTATTATTTTTTTATTAATGTATGCCGTGATAAACAGTTTGTATTGATAAAAATCACATCTTTTCGGCGTTTGTTCATCAATTTATAGAATGTATATGCCAGTCGGTGATTCAAAGTTTCCAGTTGGTCGCTACTATATATATTTTTTTTATATCTATGCAATGAAGAAAACATGTTATATTGATCATACGCACATGTTTGACGCGTTTGTTCATCAATTTATTGAATTTACGTGCCAGTTGGTGATTCAAAATATTCAGTTGGTTATTCGCCGCGAATAACCAACTACCTACCAGTTGCCAGTTTGGGATTCGGATTTGTTGTATAAGTTATTATTTTTTTATAAATAAATGCAGTGAATAATCTTTTAATATTGATTAAAATCACATCTTTGTCATTTTTGTTCATCAATTTATCGTTTTTTTTTCTCGCCAGTCGACGGTTCAAAATGTCCAGTTGAGTTGGTTATTCGCAACGAATAACCAACTGGCTACCAGTTGCCAGTTGGGGATTCAGATTTTACATTAAAATTTTCCCTTTTGTTGTTGATTATTTGTATTAACATATAATCTTGAGTAAGACATACAAATTCCCTTGTTATTATAATAATACAAACGAATCCCCAACTGGCAACTGGTTGGTAGTTGGTTATTCGAATAACCAACTGCCAACTACCAACTACCTACCAACTTATCAACCATGGCTTTATTACGTGGCGTCAATTGGAGGATAGAAGCATTCCTCGGTAAGTGACATACCGGAGAAAATACCTACATTTGTTATGACAACAATAGCAACACAACTTTATTTAATATGTTATAACGTAACAAACTTGAAAATAAAATAAAGAGAAAATAATAACTACAGCAATCACAATGAACATGTACATGGCACACCAATCAAAGGTTTTAAACAAGACCGAATGAAAAAAAATAAAATATATAAATATTTATATGTATGAACCAATTAGAACCATTTATCTTACGTTTAAATGACTATAATAAAGAAAAAGAAAATACAGATTGACTACTATATACTAAGATGTATCGCCAAACACACATATTTACGATTTAATGTTTTTTGTTCGGATGTAGTAGCTGCAATCTTAATTGCCGTCAACATTAAACGACCAATACGATCAAGATTAAAGAGAGATGCGCTGTTTGCGAGATGTCAGAGTTGTGTTATAACGACCAATAAGCTAATTATTATAGAGATACGCTGTTTGCGAGATGTCAGAGTTGTGTGATGGCTATCGCGAATCTAGTTTCGGGTGTTACAAGATGATTTGGAGAGTTATTGAGATACGATGTGTTCGTTTTGTTTCGTTACATATGCTATGCCAATATCAAACCAACGGATTCTGGCATAATAGACAAACACATACAAGAAAGAAGAGTAGCATATTAAGAAATAACCGTTAACGGTATGCTAGTCAGGGTGACATTTTATAGTCGCCACATAACATTACACGAATAAATACTAAATTAGAAGAGTATTTAGGAGGAACAAACACAATCAATGAAATAAAGTACCAGACTCGATTTTACTGAGTATGTGCATAAGAGGTTATTTAAGAAACAACCCCACTCCATAATTTTCTTCAAAGCAACATTTATTGAGCTCGATGATATTAAAGGACCAGTGAAAAACAACAATACTGATTCCTAACATTAAGAGCTTTCTTTACACCCGCCACACTGCACTAAACCGATGCTAGTGTTCATATTAACATACTGAAACGAGAGAACTAATGGAAATAACATAACCCCCACAATCATACTTGCTTATAACCTTATCAGACTTGGCTTTATTGAATCTGCTTAATGAAAGGTAGTGTAAGAAGCAAAACATCTCATGCCGCAT
>JAWPHD010022234.1:0-25760 GCA_037043455.1 Cyrtodaria siliqua
GTAAGAACTGAATATATATGTGTAAGAACTGAATATATATGTGTAAGAACTGAATATATATGAGTTAGAACGGAATATATGCTTAAAAACGGAATCTATATGTGTAAGAACGGAATATATGTGTGTAAGAACGGAATATGTACGTGTAAGAACGGAATATGTATGTGTAAGAACGGTATATATATGTGTATATATGTGTAAGAACGGAATATATGTGTAAGAACTGAATATATATGTGTAAGAAGTGAATATATATGAGTTAGAACTGAATATATATCCGTAAGAACGGAATATATATGAGTAACAACGGAATATATATGTGTAAGAACGGAATATGTACGTGTAAGAACGGAATATGTATGTGTAAGAACGGAATATATATGTGTATATATGTGTAAGAACGGAATATATGTGTAAGAACGGAATATATATGTGTAGAAGTGAAATATATGTGTAAGAAGTGAATATATATGTGAAAGAACGGAATATATATATGTGAAAGAACGGAATATATATGTGTAAGAACTGAATATATATGTGTAAGAACTGAATATATATTTGTAAGAAACTGAATATATATGTGTAAGAACTGAATATATATGAGTAAGAAACTGAATATATATGCGAAGAACGGAATATATATGTGTAAGAACGGAATATATAAGCGTAAGAACGGAATATGTCCGTGTAAGAACGAAATATATGTGTAAGAACGGAATATATATGTGTATATATGTGTAAGAAGGGAATATATATGTGTAAGAATTGAATATATATGTGTAAGAAGGGAATATATATCTGTAAGAACTGAATATATATGTGTAAGAACGAATATATATGTGTAAGAACGGTATATGTACGTGTAAGAAACGGAATATATATGTGTAAGAACTGAACATATATGTGTAAGAAATGAATATATATGCGTAAGAAATGAATATTTATGCGTAAGAGCTGAATATATATGCGTAATAACTGAATATATATCTGTAAGAACTGAATATATATGTGTAAGAACGGAATATATATGTGTAAGAAGTGAATATATAGTGTAAGAACAGAATATATATGTGTAAGAACGGAATATATTTGTGTAAGAACCAGAATAAATATGTGTAAGAACGGAATATATATGTGTAAGAACTCAATATATATGTGTAAGAACTGAATATATATGCGTAAGAACTTAATACATATGCGTAAAACTGAATATATATGCATAATAACTGAACATATATGTATAAAGAATTGAATATATATGCGTAAGAACTGAATATATATGCGTAAGAACGGAATATATATGTGTAAGAACTGAATATATATGCGTAAGAACTGAATATATATTCGTAAAACTGAATATATATGCGTAAGAACTGAACATATATGTGTAAGAAATGATATATATGCGTAAGAACTGAATATATATGCGTAAGAATGGAATATATATGTGTAAGAACGGAATATATATGCGTAAAAAATAAAATATATATGTGTAAGAACTGAATATATATGTGTAAGAACGGAATATATATGTGTAAGAACGGAATATATATGTGTAAGAACGGAATATATATGTGCAAGAACGGAATATATATGTGTAAGTATAAGAACGGAATATAAACGTGTAAGAACGGAATATATATGTGTAAGAACGGAATATATATGTGTAAGAACGGAATATAAACGTGTAAGAACGGAATATATATGTGTAAGAACGGAATATATATGTGTAAGAACTGAATATATACGTGTAAGAACGGAATATATATGTTTAAGAACGGTATATATATGTGTAAGAACGAAATATATACGTGTAAGAACGGAATATATATGTTTAAGAACGGTATATATATGTGTAAGAACGGAATATATATGTGTAAGAACTGAATATATATGTGTAAGAACTGAATATATATTTGTAAGAACTGAATATATATGTGTAAGAACTGAATATATATGTGTAAGAACGGAATATATATGCGTAAGAACGGAATATATATGTGTAAGAACTGAATATATATGCGTAAGAACGGAATATATATGCATAAGAACAAAAAATATATGCGTAAAACTGAATATATATGCGAAAGAACGGAATATATATGCGTAAGAACGGAATATATGTGTAAGAATGGAATATATATGTGTAAGAACGGAATATATATATGTGTAAGAACGGAATATATACGTGTAAGAACGGAATATATATGTGTAAGAACGGAATATATATGTGTAAGAACGGAATATATATGTGTAAGAACGGAATATATATGTGTAAGAACGGAATATATACGTGTAAGAACGGAATATATATGTGTAAGAACGGAATATATATGTGTAAGAACGGAATATATTTGTGTAAGAACTGAATATATATGCGTAAGAACGGAATATATATGTGTAAGAACGGAATATATTTGTGTAAGAACGGAATATATATGTGTAAGAACGGAATATATATGTGTAAGAACGGAATATAAACGTGTAAGAACGGAATATATATGTGTAAGAACGGAATATATATGTGTAAGAACGGAATATATACGTGTAAGAACGGAATATATATGTTTAAGAACGGTATATATATGTGTAAGAACGAAATATATACGTGTAAGAACGGAATATATATGTTTAAGAACGGTATATATATGTGTAAGAACGGAATATATATGTGTAAGAACTGAATATATATGTGTAAGAACTGAATATATATTTGTAAGAACTAAATATATATGTGTAAGAACTGAATATATATGTGTAAGAACGGAATATATATGCGTAAGAACGGAATATATATGTGTAAGAACTGAATATATATGCGTAAGAACGGAATATATATGCATAAGAACAAAAAATATATGCGTAAAACTGAATATATATGCGAAAGAACGGAATATATATGCGTAAGAACGGAATATATGTGTAAGAATGGAATATATATGTGTAAGAACGGAATATATATATGTGTAAGAACGGAATATATACGTGTAAGAACGGAATATATATGTGTAAGAACGGAATATATATGTGTAAGAACGGAATATATATGTGTAAGAACTGAATATATATGCGTAAGAAATGAATATATATTTGTAAGAACTGAATATATATGTAAGAACTGAATATATATGTGTAAGAACTGAATATATAGGCGTAAGAACGGAATATATATGTGTAAGAACGGAATAAATATGTGTAAGAACGGAATATGTACGTGTAAGAACGGAATATATATGTGTAAGAACGGAATATATATGTGTATATATGTGTAAGAACGGAATATATATGTTTAAGAACTGATTTTATATATGTAAGAAGTGAATATATATGTGTAAGAACTGAATATATATGTGTAAGAACGGAATATATATGTGTAAGAACGGAATATATACGTGTAAGAACGGAATATATATGTGTAAGAACTGAATATATATGTGTAAGAAGGGAATATATATGTGTAAGAACTGAATATATATGTGTAAGAACGGAATATATATGTGTAAGAACGGAATATATGTGTAAGAACGGAATATTTACGTGTAAGAACGGAATATATATGTGTAAGAACTGAACATATATGTGTAAGAAATGAATATATATGCGTAAGAACAAAATATATATGCGTAAGAACGAAATATATATGCGTAAGAACTGAATATATATCTGTAAGAACTGAATATATATGTGTAAGAACGGAATATATATGTGTAAGAAGTGAATATATATGTGTAAGAACTGAATATATATGTGTAAGAACGGAATATATATGTGTAAGAACGGAATATATACGTGTAAGAACGGAATATATATGTGTAAGAACGGAATATATATGTGTAAGAACGGAATATATTTGTGTAAGAACTGAATATATATGCGTAAGAACGGAATATATATGTGTAAGAACGGAATATATTTGTGTAAGAACGGAATATATATGTGTAAGAACGGAATATATATATGTGTATATATGTGTAAGAACTGAATATATATGTGTAAGAACTGAATACATATGTGTAGGAAGGGAATATATATGTGTAAGAACTGAATATATATGTGTAAGAATGGAATATATATGTGTAAGAACGGAATATATATGTGTGAGAACAGAATAAATACGTGTAAGAACTGAATATATATATGTAAGGACTGAATATATATGTGTAAGAACTGAATATATATGCGTAAGAAGTGAATACATATGCGTAAAACTGAATATATATGCATAATAACTGAACATATATGTGTAAGAAATGAATATATATGCGTAAGAACTGAATATATATGCGTAAGAAATGAATATATATCCGTAAGAACTGAATATATATGTGTAAGAACGGAATATATATGTGTAAGAAGTGAATATATATGTGTAAGAACTGAATATATATGTGTAAGAACGGAATATATATGTGTAAGAACGGAATATATACGTGTAAGAACAAAATATATATTTGTAAGAACGGAATATATACGTGTAAGAACGGAATATATTTGTGTAAGAACTGAATATATATGTGTAAGAACTGAATATATATGTATAAGAACTGAATATATATTTGTAAGAACTGAATATATATGTGTAAGAACTGAATATATATGAGTTAGAACTGAATATATGCTTAAGAACGGAATCTATATGTGTAAGAACGGAATATATATGTGTAAGAACGGAATATGTACGTGTAAGAACGGAATATGTATGTGTAAGAACGGTATATATATGTGTATATATGTGTAAGAACGGAATATATGTGTAAGAACTGAATATATATGTGTAAGAAGTGAATATATATGAGTTAGAACTGAATATATATCCGTAAGAACGGAATATATATGAGTAACAACGGAATATATATGTGTAAGAACGGAATATTTACGTGTAAGAACGGAATATGTATGTGTAAGAACGGAATATATATGTGTATATATGTGTAAGAACGGAATATAAATGTAAGAACGGAATATATATGTGTAAGAAGTGAATATATATGTGTAAGAAGTGAATATATATGTGAAAGAACGGAATATATATATGTGAAAGAACGGAATATATATGTGTAAGAACTGAATATATATGTGTAAGAACTGAATATATATTTGTAAGAACTGAATATATATGTGTAAGAACTGAATATATATGAGTAAGAACTGAATATATATGCGAAAGAACGGAATATATATGTGTAAGAACGGAATATATATGAGTAAGAACGGAATATGTACGTGTAAGAACGAAATATATGTGTAAGAACGGAATATATATGTGTATATATGTGTAAGAAGGGAATATATATGTGTAAGAATTGAATATATATGTGTAAGAAGGGAATATATATCTGTAAGAACTGAATATATATGTGTAAGAACGGAATATATATGTGTAAGAACGATATATGTACGTATAAGAACGGAATATATATGTGTAAGAACTGAACATATATGTGTAAGAAATGAATATATATGCGTAAGAAATGAATATTTATGCGTAAGAGCTGAATATATATGCGTAATAACTGAATATATATCTGTAAGAACTGAATATATATGTGTAAGAACGGAATATATATGTGTAAGAAGTGAATATATATGTGTAAGAACAGAATATATATGTGTAAGAACGGAATATATATGTGTAAGAACAGAATAAATATGTGTAAGAACGGAATATATATGTGTAAGAACTCAATATATATGTGTAAGAACTGAATATATATGCGTAAGAACTTAATACATATGCGTAAAACTGAATATATATGCATAATAACTGAACATATATGTATAAGAATTGAATATATATGCGTAAGAACTGAATATATATGCGTAAGAACGGAATATATATGTGTAAGAACTGAATATATATGCGTAAGAACTGAATATATATTCGTAAAACTGAATATATATGCGTAAGAACTGAACATATATGTGTAAGAAATGATATATATGTGTAAGAACTGAATATATATGCGTAAGAACGGAATATATATGTGTAAGAACGGAATATATATGCGTAAAAACTGAATATATATGTGTAAGAACTGAATATATATGTGTCAGAACGGAATATATATGTGTAAGAACGGAATATATATGTGTAAGAACGGAATATATATGTGCAAGAACGGAATATATATGTGTAAGTACTGAATATATATGTGTAAGAACTGAATATATATGTGTAAGAACTGAATATATATTTGTAAGAACTGAATATATATGTGTAAGAACTGAATATATATGTGTAAGAAGGGAATATATATGTGTAATAACTGAATATATATGTGTAAGAACGGAATATATATGTGTAAGAACGGAATATATATGTGTAAGAACGGAATATGTACGTGTAAGAACGGAATATATATGTGTAAGAACTGAACATATATGTGTAAGAAATGAATATATATGCGTAACAACTGAATATGTATGCGTAAGAACTGAATATATATGCGTAAGAAATGAATATATATCTGTAAGAACTGAATATATATGTGTAAGAACGGAATATATATGTGTAAGAAGTGAATATATATGTGTAAGAACTGAATATATATGTGTAAGAACGGAATATATATGTGTTAGAACGGAATATATACGTGTAAGAACGGAATATATATTTGTAAGAACGGAATATATACGTGTAAGAACGGAATATATTTGTGTAAGAACTGAATATATATGTGTAAGAACTGAATATATATGTGTAAGAACTGAATATATATTTGTAAGAACTGAATATATATGTGTAAGAACTGAATATATATGAGTTAGAACTGAATATATGCTTAAGAACGGAATCTATATGTGTAAGAACGGAATATATATGTGTAAGAACGGAATATATACATGTAAGAACGGAATATGTATGTGTAAGAACGGTATATATATGTGTAAGAACTGAATATATATGTGTAAGAAGTGAATATATATGAGTTAGAACTGAATATATATCCGTAAGAACGGAATATATATGAGTTACAACGGAATATATATGTGTAAGAACGGAATATGTACGTGTAAGAACGGAATATGTATGTGTAAGAACGGAATATATATGTGTATATATGTGTAAGAACGGAATATATGTGTAAGAACGGAATATATATGTGTAAGAAGTGAATATATATGTGTAAGAAGTGAATATATATGTGAAAGAACGGAATATATATATGTGAAAGAACGGAATATATATGTGTAAGAACTGAATATATATGTGTAAGAACTGAATATATATTTGTAAGAACTGAATATATATGTGTAAGAACTGAATATATATGAGTAAGAACTGAATATATATGCGAAAGAACGGAATATATATGTGTAAGAACGGAATATATATGCGTAAGAACGGAATATGTACGTGTAAGAACGAAATATATGTGTAAGAACGGAATATATATGTGTATATATGTGTTTGAAGGGAATATATATGTGAAAGAATTGAATATATATGTGAAAGAAGGGAATATATATCTGTAAGAACTGAATATATATGTGTAAGAACGGAATATATATGTTTAAGAACGGTATATGTACGTGTAAGAACGGAATATATATGTGTAAGAACTGAACATATATGTGTAAGAAATGAATATATATGCGTAAGAAATGAATATTTATGCGTAAGAGCTGAATATATATGCGTAATAACTGAATATATATCTGTAAGAACTGAATATATATGTGTAAGAACGGAATATATATGTGTAAGAAGTGAATATATATGTGTAAGAACAGAATATATATGTGTAAGAACGGAATATATATGTGTAAGAACAGAATAAATATGTGTAAGAACGGAATATATATGTGTAAGAACTGAATATATATGTGTAAAAACTGAATATATATGCGTAAGAACTTAATACATATGCGTAAAACTGAATATATATGCATAATAACTGAACATATATATATAAGAATTGAATATATATGCGTAAGAACTGAATATGTATGCGTAAGAACGGAATATATATGTGTAAGAACTGAATATATATGCGTAAGAACTGAATATATATTCGTAAAAATGAATATAAATGCGTAAGAACTGAACATATATGTGTAAGAAATGATATATATGCGTAAGAACTGAATATATATGCGTAAGAACGGAATATATATGTGTAAGAACGGAATATATATGCGTAAGAACTGAATATATATGTGTAAGAACTGAATATATATGTGTAAGAACGGAATATATATGTGTAAGAACGGAATATATATGTGTAAGAACGGAATATATATGTGCAAGAACGGAATATATATGTGTAAGTACTGAATATATATGTGTAAGAACTGAATATATATGTGTAAGAACTGAATATATATTTGTAAGAACTGAATATATATGTGTAAGAACTGAATATATATGCGTATGAACTGAATATATATGCGTAAGAACGGAATATATATGTGTAAGAACGGAATATATTTGTGTAAGAACGGAATATATATGTGTAAGAACGGAATATATATGTGTATATATGTGTAAGAACTGAATATATATGTGTAAGAACTGAATATATATGTGTAAGAAGGGAATATATATGTGTAAGAACTGAATATATATGTGTAAGAACGGAATATATATGTGTAAGAACGGAATATATATGTGTATGAACGGAATATGTACGTGTAAGAACGGAATATATATGTGTAAGAACTAAACATATATGTGTAAGAAATGAATATATATGCGTAAGAACTGAATGTGTATGCGTAAGAACTGAATGTGTATGCGTAAGAACTGAATATATATCTGTAAGTACTGAATATATATGTGTAAGAACGGAATATATATGTGTAAGAAGTGAATATATATGTATAATAACTGAATATATATGAGTTAGAACTGAATATATGCTTAAGAACGGAATATATATGTGTAAGAACGGAATATATATGTGTAAGAACGGAATATGTACGTGTAAGAACGGAATATGTATGTGTAAGAACGGTATATATATGTGTATGTATGTGTAAGAACGGAATATATGTGTAAGAACTGAATATATATGTGTAAGAAGTGAATATATATGAGTTAGAACTGAATATATATGCGTAAGAACGGAATATATATGAGTAACAACGGAATATATATGTGTAAGAACGGAATATGTACGTGTAAGAACGGAATATGTATGTGTAAGAACGGAATATATATGTGTATATATGTGTAAGAACGGAATATATGTGTAAGAACGGAATATATATGTGTAAGTAGTGAATATATATGTGTAAGAACTGAATATGTATGTGTAAGAATGGAATATATATGTGTAAGAACTGAATATATATGTGTAAGAACTGAATATATATGTGTAAGAACGGAATATATATGTGTAAGAAGTGAATATATATGTATAAGAACTGAATATATATGAGTTAGAACTGAATATATGCTTAAGAAAGGAATATATATGTGTAAGAACTGAATATATATGTGTAAGAACGGAATATATATGTGTAAGAAGTGAATATATATGTATAAGAACTGAATATATATGAGTTAGAACTGAATATATGCTTAAGAACGGAATATATATGTGTAAGAACGGAATATATATGTGTAAGAACGGAATATGTACGTGTAAGCACGGAATATGTATGTGTAAGAACGGTATATATATGTGTATATATGTGTAAGAACGGAATATATGTGTAAGAACTGAATATATATGTGTAAGAAGTGAATATATATGAGTTAGAACTGAATAGATATGCGTAAGAACGGAATATATATGAGTAACAACGGAATATATATGTGTAAGAAAGGAATATGTACGTGTAAGAACGGAATATGTATGTGTAAGAACGGAATATATATGTGTATATATGTGTAAGAACGGAATATATGTGTATATATGTGTAAGAACGGAATATGTACGTGTAAGAACGGAATATATATGTTTAAGAACTGAACATATATGTGTAAGAAATGAATATATATGCGTAAGAAATGAATATTTATGCGTAAGAACTGAATATAAATGCGTAATAACTGAATATATATCTTTAAGAACTGAATATATATGTGTAAGAACGGAATATATATGTGTAAGAAGTGAATATATATGTGTAAGAACTGAATATATATGTGTAAGAACGGAATATATATGTGTAAGAACAGAATAAATATGTGTAAGAACGGAATATATATGCGTAAGAACTGAATACATATTCGTAAAACTGAATGTATATGCATAATAACTGAACATATATGTATAAGAATTGAATATATATGCGTTAGAACTGAATATATATGCGTAAGAACGGAATATATATGTGTAAGAACGGAATATATATGCGTAAGAACTGAATATATATGTTTAAGAACGGAATATATATGTGTAAGAACGGAATATATATGTGTAAGTACTGAATATATATGTGTAAGAACTAAATATATATGTGTAAGAAGTGAATATATATGTGTAAGAACTGAATATATATGTGTAAGAACTGAATATGCGTAAGAACTGAATATATATGCGTAAGAACGAAATATATATGTGTAAGAACGGAATATATTTGTGTAGGAACGGAATATATATGAGTAAGAACTGAATATATATGCGAAAGAACGGAATATATATGTGTAAGAAGGGAATATATATGCCTAAGAACGGAATATGTACGTGTAAGAACGAAATATATGTGTAAGAACGGAATATATATGTGTATATATGTGTAAGAAGGGAATATATATGCGTAAGAACTGAATATGTATGCGTAAGAACTGAATATATATCTGTACGTCCTGAATATATATGTGTAAGAAGTGAATATATATGTATAAGAACTGAATATATATGAGTTAGAACTGAATATATGCTTAAGAACGGAATATATATGTGTAAGAACGGAATATATATGTGGAAGAACGGAATATGTACCTGTAAGAACGGAATATGTATGTGTAAGAATGGTATATATATGTGTATATATGTGTAAGAACGGAATATATGTGTAAGAACTGAATTTATATATGTGTAAGAAGTGAATATATATGAGTTAGAACTGAATATATATGCGTAAGAACGGAATATATATGAGTAAAAACGGAATATATATGTGTAAGAACGGAATATGTACGTGTAAGAACGGAATATGTATGTGTAAGAACGGAATATATATGTGTATATATGTGTAAGAAGGGAATATATATGCGTAAGAACTGAATATATATGTGTAAGAACGGAATATATATGTGTAAGAAGTGAATATATATGTATAAGAACTGAATATATATGAGTTAGAACTGAATATATGCTTAAGAAAGGAATATATATGTGAAAGAACTGAATATATATGTGTAAGAACGGAATATATATGTGTAAGAAGTGAATATATATGTATAAGAACTGAATATATATGAGTTAGAACTGAATATATGCTTAAGAACGGAATATATATGTGTAAGAACGGAATATATATGTGTAAGAACGGAATATGTACGTGTAAGCACGGAATATGTATGTGTAAGAACGGTATATATATGTGTATATATGTGTAAGAACGGAATATATGTGTAAGAACTGAATATATATGTGTAAGAAGTTAATATATATGAGTTAGAACTGAATAGATATGCGTAAGAACGGAATATATATGAGTAACAACGGAATATATATGTGTAAGAAAGGAATATGTACGTGTAAGAACGGAATATGTATGTGTAAGAACGGAATATATATGTGTATATATGTGTAAGAACGGAATATATGTGTATATATGTGTAAGAACGGAATATGTACGTGTAAGAACGGAATATATATGTTTAAGAACTGAACATATATGTGTAAGAAATGAATATATATGCGTAAGAAATGAATATTTATGCGTAAGAACTGAAAATATATGCGTAATAACTGAATATATATCTGTAAGAACTGAATATATATGTGTAAGAACGGAATATATATGTGTAAGAAGTGAATATATATGTGTAAGAACTGAATATATATGTGTAAGAACGGAATATATATGTGTAAGAACAGAATAAATATGTGTAAGAACGGAATATATATGCGTAAGAACTGAATACATATTCGTAAAACTGAATGTATATGCATAATAACTGAACATATATGTATAAGAATTGAATATATATGCGTAAGAACTGAATATATATGCGTAAGAACGGAATATATATGTGTAAGAACGGAATATATATGCGTAAGAACTGAATATATATGTTTAAGAACGGAATATATATGTGTAAGAACGGAATATATATGTGTAAGTACTGAATATATATGTGTAAGAACTAAATATATATGTGTAAGAAGTGAATATATATGTGTAAGAACTGAATATATATGTGTAAGAACTGAATATGCGTAAGAACTGAATATATATGCGTAAGAACGAAATATATATGTGTAAGAACGGAATATATTTGTGTAAGAACGGAATATATATGAGTAAGAACTGAATATATATGCGAAAGAACGGAATATATATGTGTAAGAACGGAATATATATGCGTAAGAACGGAATATGTACGTGTAAGAACGAAATATATGTGTAAGAACGGAATATATATGTGTATATATGTGTAAGAAGGGAATATATATGCGTAAGAACTGAATATGTATGCGTAAGAACTGAATATATATCTGTACGTCCTGAATATATATGTGTAAGAACGGAATATATATGTGTAAGAAATGAATATATATGTATAAGAACTGAATATATATGAGTTAGAACTGAATATATGCTTAAGAACGGAATATATATGTGTAAGAACGGAATATATATGTGGAAGAACGGAATATGTACGTGTAAGAACGGAATATGTATGTGTAAGAATGGTATATATATGTGTATATATGTGTAAGAACGGAATATATGTGTAAGAACTGAATTTATATATGTGTAAGAAGTGAATATATATGAGTTAGAACTGAATATATATGCGTAAGAACGGAATATATATGAGTAACAACGGAATATATATGTGTAAGAACGGAATATGTACGTGTAAGAACGGAATATGTATGTGTAAGAACGGAATATATATGTGTATATATGTGTAAGAACGGAATATATGTGTAAGAACGGAATATATATGTGTAAGTAGTGAATATATATGTGTAAGAACTGAATATGTATGTGTAAGAATGGAATATATATGTGAAAGAACTGAATATATATGTGTAAGAACTGAATATATATGTGTAAGAACTGAATATATATTTGTAAGAACTGAATATATATGTGTAAGAACTGAATATATATGAGTAAGAACTGAATATATATGCGAAAGAACGGAATATATATGTGTAAAAAAGGAATATATATGTGTAAGAACGGAATATGTACTTGTAAGAACGAAATATATGTGTAAGAACGGAATATATATGTGTATATATGTGTAAGAACGGAATATATATGTGTAAGAACTGAATATATATGTGTAAGAAGGGAATATATATGTGTAAGAACTGAATATATATGTGTAAGAACGGAATATATATGTGTAAGAACGGAATATATATGTGTAAGAACGGAATATGTACGTGTAAGAACGGAATATATATGTTTAAGAACTGAACATATATGTGTAAGAAATGAATATATATGCGTAAGAAATGAATATTTATGCGTAAGAACTGAATATATATGCGTAATAACTGAATATATATCTGTAAGAACTGAATATATATGTGTAAGAACGGAATATATATGTGTAAGAAGTGAATATATATGTGTAAGAACTAAATATATATGTGTAAGAACGGAATATATATGTGTAAGAACAGAATAAATATGTGTAAGAACGGAATATATATGCGTAAGAACTGAATACATATGCGTAAAACTGAATGTATATGCATAATAAATGAACATATATGTATAAGAATTGAATATATATGCGTAAGAACTGAATATATATGCGTAAGAATGGAATATATATGTGTAAGAACGGAATATATATGCGTAAGAACTGAATATATATGTTTAAGAACGGAATATATATGTGTAAGAACGGAATATATATGTGTAAGTACTGAATATATATGTGTAAGAACTAAATATATATGTGTAAGAAGTGAATATATATGTATAGGAACTGAATATATATGTGTAAGAACTGAATATGCATAAGAACTGAATATATATGCGTAAGAACGGAATATATATGTGTAAGAACGGATTATATTTGTGTAAGAACGGAATATATATGAGTAAGAACTGAATATATATGCGAAAGAACGGAATATATATGTGTAAGAACGGAATATATATGCGTAAGAACGGAATATGTACGTGTAAGAACGAAATATATGTGTAAGAACGAAATATATATGTGTATATATGTGTAAGAAGGGAATATATATGTGTAAGAATTGAATATATATGTGTAAGAAGGGAATATATATCTGTAAGAACTGAATATATATGTGTAAGAACGGAATATATATGTGTAAGAACTGAACATATATGTGTAAGAAATGAATATATATGCGTAAGAAATGAAAATTTATGCGTAAGAGCTGAATATATATGCGTAATAACTGAATATATATCTGTAAGAACTGAATATATATGTGTAAGAACGGAATATATATGTGTAAGAAGTGAATATATATGTGTAAGAACAGAATATATATATGTAAGAACGGAATATATATGTGTAAGAACAGAATAAATATGTGTAAGAACGGAATATATATGTGTAAGAACTGAATATATATGTGTAAGAACTGAATATATATGCGTAAGAACTTAATACATATGCGTAAACTGAATATATAAGCATAATAACTGAACATATATGTATAAGAATTGAATATAAATGCGTAAGAACTGAATATATATGCGTAAGAACGGAATATATATGTGTAAGAACTGAATATATATGCGTAAGAACTGAATATATATTCGTAAAACTGAATATATATGCGTAAGAACTGAACATATATGTGTAAGAAATGATATATATGCGTAAGAACTGAATATATATGCGTAAGAACGGAATATATATGTGTAAGAACGGAATATATATGCGTAAGAACTGAATATATATGTGTAAGAACTGAATATATATGTGTAAGAACGGAATATATATGTGTAAGAACGGAATATATATGTGTAAGAACGGAATATATATGTGCAAGAACGGAATATATATGTGTAAGTACTGAATATATATGTGTAAGAACTGAATATATATGTGTAAGAACTGAATATATATTTGTAAGAACTGAATATATATGTGTAAGAACTGAATATATATGCGTAATAACTGAATATATAAGCGTAAGAACGGAATATATATGTGTAAGAACGGAATATATTTGTGTAAGAACGGAATATATATGTGTAAGAACGGAATATATATGTGTATATATGTGTAAGTACTGAATGTATATGTGTAAGAACTGAATATATATGTGTAAGAAGGGAATATATATGTGTAAGAACTGAATATATATGTGTAAGAACGGAATATATATGTGTAAGAACGGAATATATATGTGTAAGAACGGAATATGCACGTGTAAGAACGGAATATATATGTGTAAGAACTGAACATATATATGTAAGAAATGAATATATATGCGTAACAACTGAATATGTATGCGTAAGAACTGAATATGTATGCGTAAGAACTGAATATATATCTGTAAGTACTGAATATATATCTGTAAGAACGGAATATATATGTTTAAGAAGTGAATATATATGTATAAGAACTGAATATATATGAGTTAGAACTGAATATATGCTTAAGAACGGAATATATATGTGTAAGAACGGAATATATATGTGTAAGAACGGAATATGTACGTGTAAGAACGGAATATGTATGTGTAAGAACGGTATATATATGTGTATATATGTGTAAGAACGGAATATATGTGTAAGAACTGAATATATATGTGTAAGAAGTGAATATATATGAGTTAGAACTGAATATATATGCTTAAAAACGGAATATATATGAGTAACAACGGAATATATATGTGTAAGAACGGAATATGTACGTGTAAGAACGGAATATATATATGTTTAAGAACTGAACATATATGTGTAAGAAATGAATAAATATGCGTAAGAAATGAATATTTATGCGTAAGAACTGAATATATATGCGTAATAACTGAATATATATCTGTAAAAACTGAATATATATGTGTAAGAACGGAATATATATGTGTAAGAAGTGAATATATATGTGTAAGAACTGAATATATATGTGTAAGAACGGAATATATATGCGTAAGAACAGAATAAATATGTGTAAGAACGGAATATATATGCGTAAGAACTGAATACATATGCGTAAAACTGAATGTATATGCATAATAACTGAACAAATATGTACAAGAATTGAATATATATGCGTAAGAACTGAATATATATGCGTAAGAACGGAATATATATGTGTAAGAACTGAATATATATGTGACAGAACTGAATATATATGCGTAAGAACTGAATATATATTCGTAAAACTGAATATATATGCGTAAGAACTGAACATATATGTGTAAGAAATGAATATATATGCGTAAGAACTGAATATATATGCGTAAGAACGGAATATATATGTGTAAGAACGGAATATATATGCGTAAGAACTGTATATATATGTGTAAGAACTGAATAAATATGTGTAAGAACGGAATATATATGTGTAAGAACGGAATATATATGTGTAAGAACGGAATATATATGTGCAAGAACGGAATATATATGTGTAAGTACTGAATATATATGTGTAAGAACTGAATATATATGTGTAAGAACTGAATATATATTTGTAAGAACTAAATATATATGTGTAAGAACTGAATATATATGCGTAAGAAATGAATATATATGCGTAAGAACGGATCATATATGTGTAAGAACGGGATATATTTGTGTAAGAACGGAATATATATGTGTAAGAACGGAATATATATGTGTATATATGTGTAAGAACTGAATATATATGTGTAAGAACTGAATATATATGTGTAAGAAGGGAATATATATGTGTAAGAACTGAATATATATGTGTAAGAACGGAATATATATGTGTAAGAACGGAATATATATGTGTAAGAACGAAATATGTACGTGTAAGAACGGAAAATATATGTGTATATATGTGTAAGAACGGAATATATATGTGTAAGAACTGATTATATATGTGTAAGAAGTGAATATATATGTATAAGAACTGAATATATATGTGTAAGAACGAAATATATATGTGTAAGAACGGAATATGTACGTGTAAGAACGGAATATATATGTGTAAGAACTGAACATGTATGTGTAAGAAATGAATATATATGCGTAAGAACAGAATATATATGCGTAAGAACTGAATATATATGCGTAAGAACTGAATACATATCTGTAAGAACTGAATATATATGTGTAAGAACTGAATATATATGCGTAAGAACTGAATATATATGCGTAAGAACGGAATATATATGTGTAAGAATGGAATATGTGTAAGAACGGAATATATATGTGTAAGAACGGAATATATATGTCTAAGAACTGAATATATATGTGTAAGAACTGAATATATATGTGTAAGAACGGAATATATATGTGTAAGAACGTAATATATATGTGTAATAACGGAATATATATGTGTAAGAACTGAATATATATGTGTAAGAACTGAATATATATGTTTAAGAACTGAATATATATGTGTAAGAACTGAATATATATGCGTAAGAACTGAATATATATGTGTAAGAACTGAATATATATGCGTAAGAACTGAATATATATGCGGAAGAACGGAATATATATTTGTAAGAACGGAATATATTTGTGTAAGAACGGAATCTGTACGTGTAAGAACGGAATATATATGTCTAATAACGGAATATATATGTGTATATATGTGTAAGAACGGAATATATATGTGTAAGAACTGAATATATATGTGTAAGAAGTGAATATATATGTGTTAGAACTGAATATATATGCGTAAGAAATGAATATATATGCGTAAGAACGAAATATATATGTGTTAGAACGGAATATATATGTGTAAGTACGGAATATATATGTCTAAGAAGTGAATATATATGTGTAAGAACTGAATATATATGTGTAAGTACGGAATATATATGTGTAATAACGGAATATATATGTGTAAGAACGGAATATATATGTGTAAGAACGGAATATATATGTGTAAGAACGGAATATATATGTGTAAGAACTGAATATATATGTGTAAGAACTGAATATATATGCGTAAGAACTGAATATATATGCGTAAGAAATGAATATATATGCGTAAGAACGAGATATATATGCATAAGAACTGAATATAAATGCGTAAGAACTGAATATATATGCGTAAGAACGGAATATATATGAGTAAGAACTGAATATATATGCGTAAGAACGGAATATATATGTGTAAGAACGGAATATATATGTGTAAGAACTGAATATATATGTGTAAGAACGGAATATATGTGTAAGAATATATATGCGTAAGAACGGAATATATATGTGTAAGAACGGAATATATATGCGTAAGAACTGAATATATATGTGTAAGAACTGAATATATATGTGTAAGAACGGAATATATATGTGTAAGAACGGAATATATATGCGTAAGAACTGAATATATATGTGTAAGAACGGAATATATATGTGTAAGAACGGAATATATATGTGTAAGAACGGAATATATACGTGTAAAAACGGAATATATATGTGTAAGAACGGAATATATATGTGTAAGAACGGAATATATATGTGTAAGAACTGAATATATATGTGTAAGAACGGAATATATATGTGTAAGAACGGAATATATACGTGTGAGAACGGAATATATATGTTTAAGAACGGAATATATATGTGTAAGAACGGAATATATATGTGTAAGAACGGAATATATATGTGTAAGAACTGAATATATATGCGTAAGAACTGAATATATATGCGTAAGAACGGAATATATATGCGTAAGAACGGAATATATATGTGTAAGAACGGAGAATATGTACGTGTAAGAACGGAATATATATGTGTAAGAACGGAATAAATATGTGTATATATGTGTGAGAACGGAATATATATGTGTAAGAACTGAATATATATGTGTAAGAAGTGAATATATATTCGTAAGAACGGAATATGTATGCGTAAGAACTGAATATATATGCGTAAGAACGGAATATATATGTGTAAGAACGGAATATATATGTGTAAGAACTGAATATATATGTGTAAGAACGGAATATATGTGTTAGGATATATATGTGTAAGAACGGAATATATATGTGTAAGAACTGAATATATATGTGTAAAAACGGAATATATATGTGAAAGAACTGAATATATATTTGTAAGAACTGAATATATATGTGTAAGAACTGAATATATATGCGTAAGAACTGAATATATATGCGTAATAACGGAATATATATGTGTAAGAACTGAATATATATGCGTAAGAATGGAATATGTACGTGTAAGAACGGAATATATATGTATAAGAACGGAACATATATGTATAAGAACGGAATATATATGTGTAAGAAGTGAATATATATGTGTAAGAAGTGAATATATACGTGTAAGAACTGAATATATATGTGTAAGAACGGAATATATATGTGTAAGAATGAAATATGTGTAAGAACGGAATAAATATGTGTAAGAACGGAAAATATATTTGTAAGAACGGAATATATATGTCTAAGAACTGAATATATATGTGTAAGAACTGAATATATATGTGTAAGAACTGAATATATATGTGTAAGAACGGAATATATATGTGTAAGAACGGAATATATATGTGTAAGAACGGAATATATATGTGTAAGAACTGAATATATATGTGTAAGAACTGAATATATATGTGTAATAACTGAATATATATGTGTAAGAACTGAATATATATGCGTAAGAACTGAATATATATGCGTAAGAACTGAATATATATGCGTAAGAACTGAATATATATGCATAAGAACTGAATATATATGCGTAAGAACTGAATATATATGCGTAAGAACGGAATATATATGAGTAAGAACTGAATATATATGCGTAAGAACGGAATATATATGTGTAAGAACGGAAAATATATGTGTAAGAACTGAATATATACGTGTAAGAACTGAATATATGTGTAAGAATATATATGCGTAAGAACGGAATATATATGTGTAAGAACGGAACATATATGCGTAAGAACTTAATATATATGTGTAAGAACTGAATATATATGTGTAAGAACGGAAAATATATGTGTAAGAACGGAATATATACGTGTAAGAACGGAATATATATGTGTAAGAACGGAATATATATGTGTAAGAACGGAATATATATGTGTAAGAACTGAATATATATGTGTTAGAACGGAATATATATGTGTAAGAACGGAATATATATGTGTAAGGACGTAATATATATCTGTAAGAACAGAATATATATGCGTAAGAACGGAATATATATGCGTAAGAACGGAATATATATGTGTAAGAACGGAGAATATGTACGCGTCAGAAAGGAATATATATGTGTAAGAACGGAATATATATGTGTATATATGTGTGAGAACGGAATATATATTTGTAAGAACGGAATAAAGGTACTTGTAAGAACGGAAAATATATGTGTAAGAACGGAATATATATGTATAAGAACGGAATATATATGTGTAAGAACTGAATATATATGTGTAAGAACGAAATATATATGTGTAAGAACGGAATATATATGTGTAAGAATGGAATATATATGTGTAAGAACGGAATAAATATGTGTAAGAACGGAATATATATGTTTAAGAACGGAATATATATGTGTAAGAACTGAATATATATGCTTAAGAACTGAATATATATGCGTAAGAACTGAATATATTTGCGTAAGAACTGAATATATATGCGTAAGAACGGAATATATATGCGTAAGAACTGAATATATATGTGTAAGAAGTGAATATATATGTGTAAGAAGTGAATATATATGTGTAAGAACGGAATATATATGTGTAAGAACGGAATATATATGTGTAAGAACGGAATATATATGTGTAAGAACGGAATATATATGTGTAAGAACTGAATATATACGTGTAAGATCGGAATATATATGTGTAAGAACGGAATATATACGTGTAAGAATGGAATATATACGTGTAAGAAAGGAATATATATGTGTAAAAACGGAATATATACGTGTAAGAACAAAATATATACGTGTAAGAACGGAATATATATGTGTAAGAACGGAATATTTATGCGTTAGAACGGAATATATATGTGTAAGAACGGAATATATATGTGTAAGAAAGGAATATATATGTGTAAGAACGGAATATATATGTGTAAGAACGGAATATATATGTGTAAGAACTGAATATATATGCGTAAAACTGAATATATATGCGTAAGAACTGAACATATATGCGTAAGAACTGAATATATATGCGTAACAATGTGTAAGAACGGAATATATATGTGTATATATGTGTGAGAACGGACTATATATTTGTAAGAACGGAATATGTAGGTGTAAGAACGGAATATATATGTGTAAGAACGGAATATATATGTATAAGAACGGAATATATATGTGTAAGAACTGAATATATATGTGTAAGAACGAAATATATATGTGTAAGAACGGAATATATATGTGTAAGAATGGAATATATATGTGTAAGAACGGAATAAATATGTGTAAGAACGGAATATATATGTGTAAGAACGGAATATATATGTGTAAGAACTGAATATATATGCTTAAGAACTGAATATATATGCGTAAGAACTGAATATATTTGCGTAAGAACTGAATATATATGCGTAAGAACGGAATATATATGTGTAAGAACTGAATATATATGTGTAAGAAGTGAATATATATGTGTAAGAACTGAATATATATGTGTAAGAACGGAATATATATGTGTAAGAACGGAATATATATGTGTAAGAACGGAATATATATGTGTAAGAACGGAATATATATGTGTAAGAACTGAATATATACGTGTTAGATCGGAATATATATGTGTAAGAACGGAATATATACGTGTAAGTATGGAATATATACGTGTAAGAAAGGAATATATATGTGTAAAAACGGAATATATACGTGTAAGAACAAAATATATACGTGTAAGAACGGAATATATATGTGTAAGAACGGAATATATATGCGTAAGAACTGAATACATATGCGTAAAACTGAATGTATATGCATAATAACTGAACATATATGTATAAGAATTGAATATATATGCGTAAGAACTGAATATATATGCGTAAGAACGGAATATATATATGTAAGAACGGAATATATATGCGTAAGAACTGAATATATATGTTTAAGAACGGAATATATATGTGTAAGAACGGAATATATATGTGTAAGTACTGAATATATATGTGTAAGAACTAAATATATATGTGTAAGAAGTGAATATATATGTGTAAGAACTGAAAATATATGTGTAAGAACTGAATATGCGTAAGAACTGAATATATATGCGTAAGAACGGAATATATATGTGTAAGAACGGAATATATTTGTGTAAGAACGGAATATATATGTGTAAGAACGGAATATATATGTGTATATATGTGTAAGAACTGAATATATATGTGTAAGAACTGAATATATATGTGTAAGAAGGGAATATATATGTGTAAGAACTGAATATATATGTGTAAGAACGGAATATATATGTGTAAGAACTGAACATATATGTGTAAGAAATGAATATATATGCGTAAGAACTGAATATGTATGCGTAAGAACTGAATATATATGCGTAAGAACTGAATATATATGCGTAAGTACTGAATATATATGTGTAAGAACGGAATATATATGTGTAAGAAGTCAATATATATGTGTAAGAACTGAATATATATGTGTAAGAACGGAATATATATGTGTAAGAACGGAATAAATATGTGTTAGAACGGAATATATATGTGTAAGAACTGAATATATATGTGACAGAACTGAATATATATGCGTAAGAACTGAATATATAATCGTAAAACTGAATATATATGCGTAAGAACTGAACATATAACTGTAAGAAATGAATATATATGCGTAAGAACTGTATATATATGCGTAAGAACGGAATATATATGTGTAAGAACGGAATATATATGCGTAAAAACTGAATATATATGTGTAAGAACTGAATATATATGTGTAAGAACGGAATATATATGTGTAAGAACGGAATATATATGTGTAAGAACGGAATATATATGTGCAAGAACGGAATATATATGTGTAAGTACTGAATATATATGTGTAAGAACTGAATATATATGTGTAAGAACTGAATATATATTTGTAAGAACTAAATATATATGTGTAAGAACTGAATATATATGCGTAAGAAATGAATATATATGCGTAAGAACGGATCATATATGTGTAAGAACGGGATATATTTGTGTAAGAACGGAATATATATGTGTAAGAACGGAATATATATGTGTATATATGTGTAAGAACTGAATATATATGTGTAAGAACTGAATATATATGTGTAAGAAGGGAATATATATGTGTAAGAACTGAATATATATGTGTAAGAACGGAATATATATGTGTAAGAACGGAATATATATGTGTAAGAACGAAATATGTACGTGTAAGAACGGAATATATATGTGTATATATGTGTAAGAACGGAATATATATGTGTAAGAACTGATTATATATGTGTAAGAAGTGAATATATATGTATAAGAACTGAATATATATGTGTAAGAACGAAATATATATGTGTAAGAACGGAATATGTACGTGTAAGAACGGAATATATATGTGTAAGAACTGAACATGTATGTGTAAGAAATGAATATATATGCGTAAGAACAGAATATATATGCGTAAGAACTGAATATATATGCGTAAGAACTGAATACATATCTGTAAGAACTGAATATATATGTGTAAGAACTGAATATATATGCGTAAGAACTGAATATATATGCGTAAGAACGGAATATATATGTGTAAGAATGGAATATGTGTAAGAACGGATTATATATGTGTAAGAACTGAATATATATGTGTAAGAACGGAATATATATGTGTAAGAATGAAATATGTGTAAGAACGGAATAAATATGTGTGAGAACGGAAAATATATTTGTAAGAACGGAATATATATGTCTAAGAACTGAATATATATGTGTAAGAACTGAATATATATGTGTAAGAACTGAATATATATGTGTAAGAACGGAATATATATGTGTAAGAACGGAATATATATGTGTAAGAACGGAATATATATGTGTAAGAACTGAATATATATGTGTAAGAACTGAATATATATGTGTAATAACTGAATATATATGTGTAAGAACTGAATATATATGCGTAAGAACTGAATATATATGCGTAAGAACTGAATATATATGCGTAAGAACTGAATATATATGCATAAGAACTGAATATATATGCGTAAGAACTGAATATATATGCGTAAGAACGGAATATATATGAGTAAGAACTGAATATATATGCGTAAGAACGGAATATATATGTGTAAGAACGGAATATATATGCGTAAGAACTTAATACATATGCGTAAATCTGAATATATAAGCATAATAACTGAACATATATGTATAAGAATTGAATATAAATGCGTAAGAACTGAATATATATGCGTAAGAACGGAATATATATGTGTAAGAACTGAATATATATGCGTAAGAACTGAATATATATTCGTAAAACTGAATATATATGCGTAAGAACTGAACATATATGTGTAAGAAATGATATATATGCGTAAGAACTGAATATATATGCGTAAGAAAGGAATATATATGTGTAAGAACGGAATATATATGCGTAAGAACTGAATATATATGTGTAAGAACTGAATATATATGTGTAAGAACGGAATATATATGTGTAAGAACGGAATATATATGTGTAAGAACGGAATATATATGTGCAAGAACGGAATATATATGTGTAAGTACTGAATATATATGTGTAAGAACTGAATATATATGTGTAAGAACTGAATATATATTTGTAAGAACTGAATATATATGTGTAAGAACTGAATATATATGCGTAATAACTGAATATATAAGCGTAAGAACGGAATATATATGTGTAAGAACGGAATATATTTGTGTAAGAACGGAATATATATGTGTAAGAACGGAATATATATGTGTATATATGTGTAAGTACTGAATGTATATGTGTAAGAACTGAATATATATGTGTAAGAAGGGAATATATATGTGTAAGAACTGAATATATATGTGTAAGAACGGAATATATATGTGTAAGAACGGAATATATATGTGTAAGAACGGAATATGCACGTGTAAGAACGGAATATATATGTGTAAGAACTGAACATATATATGTAAGAAATGAATATATATGCGTAACAACTGAATATGTATGCGTAAGAACTGAATATGTATGCGTAAGAACTGAATATATATCTGTAAGTACTGAATATATATCTGTAAGAACGGAATATATATGTTTAAGAAGTGAATATATATGTATAAGAACTGAATATATATGAGTTAGAACTGAATATATGCTTAAGAACGGAATATATATGTGTAAGAACGGAATATATATGTGTAAGAACGGAATATGTACGTGTAAGAACGGAATATGTATGTGTAAGAACGGTATATATATGTGTATATATGTGTAAGAACGGAATATATGTGTAAGAACTGAATATATATGTGTAAGAAGTGAATATATATGAGTTA
>JAWPHD010022235.1:0-25758 GCA_037043455.1 Cyrtodaria siliqua
GGACTTTTTCTAAAATGATCAGCATGACATGATGTTGATCCTTGTCAAAAATCGTTTTGATTCAACGTTAAACATGGCTGCCAGCGGCCATCTTTGTTTACATAGAGTTATATTGTAAAAACTTGTAGCGACAACTCCTCTGAAACTACTTGACAGATTGTCATGAAACTTTACAGGAATGTTGCTCTTGATGTCTAATTGATCCTAGCAAAATTTCAGAACTGCCAGAAATTCAAGATGGCCGTCACAGCTAAAAATAGATTTTTAAAAAACAAGTTTGTAGCGACTACTTCTTGAAAACTATAAGTGATATTGATATGGGACTTTTTCTAAAATGATCAGCATGACATGATGTTGATCCTTGTGGAAAATTATTTTGATTCGACGTTAAACATGGCTGCCAGTGGCCATCTTTGGTTACATAGAGTTATATAGTAAAAACTTGTAGCGACTACTCCTCATGAAACTTCACAGGAATGTTGCTCTTGATGTCTAGTTGATCCTAGAAAAATTTCAGGTCGGCTGGAAATTCAAGATGGCCGCCACAGCTAAAAATAGATTTAAAATAAATAAGTTTGTAGCGACTACTTCTTCAAAACTATAGGAGATATTGATATGGGACTTTTTCTAAAATGATCAGTATGACAAATCGTTTTGATTTGACGTTAAACATGGCTACCAGCGGCCATCTTTGTTTACATAGAGTTATATAATGAAAACTTGTAGCGACTACTCTCCTGCAACTACTTGATGGATTTTCATGAAACTTCACAGGAATGTTGCTCTTAATGTCTAATTGGTCCTAGCAAAATTTCAGGTCGGCCGGAAATTCAAGATGGCCGCCACGGTAAAAAATAGATTTTCAAAAAACAAGTCTGTAGCGACTACTTCCTGAAATCAAAATCAATCAGTAGAGCTTCAAGGTCATTGACCTCTTGTTAAATAGTTTTATCTTTATACATTTACACTAATTTTTAGCTCGACTGATCAGAGATCAGCAGAATCAGAGATCAGCAGAGCTTATGCCGTGGTGCGGCGTCCGTCGTCCGTCTGTCCGTAAACTTTTATTTGTAGCGACTACTCCTCTGAAACTACTAGATGGATATTCATGAAACTTTACAGAAATGTTGCCCATGAAGTCTAGTTGATTCTAGCAAAAATTCATGTTGATGTGAAATCCAAGATGGCCACCAAAGCTAAAAATAGATTTTTAAAATACAAGTTTGTAGCGACTACTTCTTGAAAACTCTGAGTGATATTGATATGGGACTTTTTCTAAAATGATCAGCATGACATGATGTTGGTCCTTGTTGAAAATCGTTTTGGCGTTAAACATGGCTGCCAGCGGCCATCTTTATTTACATAGAGTTATATAATGAAAACTTGTAGCGACTACTCCTCTGAAACTACTAGATGGATTTTCATGAAACTTCACAGGAATGTTGCTCTTGATGTCTAATTGATCCTAGCAAAATTTCAGGTCGGCAGGAAATTCAAGATGGCTGCCATGGCTAAAAATAGATTTTCAAAATACAAGTTTGTAGCGACTACTTCTTGAAGACCATAAGTGATATTGATATGGGACTTTTTCTAAAATGATTAGCATGACATGATGTTGGTCCTTGTCAAAAATCGTTTTGATTCGATGTTAAACATGGCTGTCAGCGGCCATCTTTGTTTACATAGAGTTATATAATGAAAACTTGTAGCGACTACTTCTCTGAAACTACTTGACGGATTTTCATGAAACTTCACACGAATGTTGCTCTTGATGTCTTATTGATCCTAGCAAAATTTCAGGTTGGCCGGAAATTCAAGATGGCCGCCATGGCTAAAAATAATTTTTCAAAAAACAAGTTTGTAGCGACTACTTCCTGAAATCAAAATCAATCAGTAGAGCTTCAAGGTCATTGACCTCTTGTTGTTCATGTTCTTTAAAGGTCTTCATCATGATCCCTGCATTGTTAGCTCTACTGGCCAAAGGCCAGCAGAGCTTATGGGATGCTGAGTTGTCCGTCGTCCGTCCGTCCGTCGTTAACTTTTGTCTCGTTAAGACGATAGGGCCTTCATTTTTCATCCGAACTTTACCAAACTTTAACAAGTTGTTAATATCAATGAAAGCTCGGATGAGTTCGAAAACCAGCCATATCGGACAAGTAAAAACGGAGTTATGGCCCTTGATTTAGTTAAAAATGCTGTATTGCTATATTTTGCCTCGTTAAGACGATAGGGCCTTCATTTTTCATCCTATCTTTACCAAACTTTTCCACATTGTTAATATCAATGAAAGCTCGGATAAGTTCAAAAACCAGCCAAATCGGACCAGTTAGAGCGGAGTTATGGTCCTTGATTTAGTTAAAAATGCTATATTTTGCCTCGTTAAGACGATAGGGCCTTCGTTTTTCATCCTATCTTTACCAAGCTTTACCACATTGTTAATATCAATGTAAGCTCGGACAAGTTCGAAAACCAGCCATTTCGGACAAGTAACAGCGGAGTTATGGCCCTTGATTTAGTTAAAAATGCTATATTTTGCCTCGTTAATACGATAGGGGCTTCATTGTTCATCCGATCTTTACCAAACACTATCAGATTGTTAATATCAATGAAAGCTTGGACAAGTTCGAAAACCAGCCATATCGGACTAGTAACAGCGGAGTTATGGTCTTTATTAGCTCTACTGATCAGAGATCAGCAGAGCTTATGCCGTGGTGCGGAGTCCGTCGTCCGTCCGTCTGTCCGTCTGTCTGTCCGTAAACTTTTATTTGTAGCGACTTCACAGCTCAAACTACTGGATGGATATTCATGAAACTTTACAGAAATGTTGCCCATAAAGTCTAGTTGATCCTAGCAAAAATTCATGTTGATGTGAAATCCAAGATGGCCGCCAAAGCTAAAAATAGAGTTTTAAAATACAAGTTTGTAGCGACTTCTTCTTGAAAACTATAAGTGATATTGATATGGGACTTTTTCTAAAATGATCAGCATGACATGATGTTGATCCTAGTCAAAAATCGTTTTGATTCAACGTTAAACATGGCTGCCAGCGGCCATCTTTGTTTACATAGAGTTATATAGTTAAAACTTGTAGCGACTACTACTCTGAAACTACTTGGCGGATTGTCATGAAACTTTACAGGAATGTTGCTCTTGATGTCTAATTGATCCTAGAAAAATTTCAGGTCGGCCGGAAATTCAAGATGGCCGTCGCAGCTAAAAATAGATTTTTAAAAAATAAGTTTGTAGCGACTACTTCTTGAAAACTATAAGTGATATTGATATGGGACTTTTTCTAAAATGATCAGCATTACATGATGTTGATCTTAGTCAAAAATCGTTATGATTCAACGTTAAACATGGCTGCCAGCGGCCATCTTTGTTTACATAGAGTTATATAGTAAAAACTTGTAGCGACTACTCCTCTGAAAGTACTTGGCGGATTGTCATGAAACTTTACAGGAATGTTGCTCTTGATGTCTAATTGATCCTATCAAAATTTCAGGTCGGCCGGAAATTCAAGATGGCCGTCACAGCTAAAAATAGATTTTTAAAAAATAAGTTTGTAGCGACTACTTCTTGAAAACTATAAGTGATATTGATATGGGACTTTTTCTAAAATGATCAGCATGACATGATGTAGATCCTTGTGGAAAATTATTTTGATTCGACGTTAAACATGGCTGCCAGTGGCCATCTTTGGTTACATAGAGTTATATAGTAAAAACTTGTAGCGATTACTCCTCTGAAACTACTTGACGGATGTTCATGAAACTTCACAGGAATGTTGCTCTTGATGTCTAGTTGATCCTAGAAAAATTTCAGGTCGGCCGGAAATTCCAGATGGCCGCCACAGCTAAAAATAGATTTAAAATAAATATGTTTGTAGCGACTACTTCTTCAAAACAATAAGAGATATTGATATGGGACTTTTTCTAAAATGATCAGTATGACATGATGTTGGTCCTTGTCGAAAATCGTTTTGATTTGACCTTAAACATGGCTGCTTTGTTTACATAGAGTTATATAATGAAAACTTGTAGAGACTACTTCTTTGAAACTACCTGATGGATTTTCATGAAACTTCACAGGAATGTTGCTCTTAATGTCTTATTGATCTTAGCAAAATTTCAGGTCGGCCGGAAATTCAAGATGGCCGCCACGGTTAAAAATAGATTTTCAAAAAACAAGTCTGTAGCGACTACTTCCTGAAATCAAAATCAATCAGTAGAGCTTCAAGGTCATTGACCTCTTGTTTAGTTAAAAATGCTAAATTTTGCCTCGTTAAGACGATAGGGGCTTCATTGTTCCGATCCTTACCAAACTTGATCAGATTGTTAATATCAATAAAAGCTTGGACAAGTTTGAAAACCATTCATATCGGACCAGTATCAGCGGAGTTATGGTCCTTGATTTAGTTCAAAATGCTATATTTTGTCTTGTTAAGACGGTAGGGCCTTCATTTTTCATCCGATCTTTACCAAGCTTTATCAGATTGTTAATGTCAATGAAAGCTCTTTCAGGTTCGAAAACTAGCCAGATCGGACCAGTAACTGCGAAGTTATGGTCCTTGATTTTGTTAAAAAATGCTATAATTTGCCTCGTCATACGATAGGGCCTTCATTTTGCATCTGATCTATGCCAAACTTTACCAGATTTTATGACTTTCTTTTTTATATTATTATTTATTTATTTTTTGTAAATTTTTTTTTATTTATTTATTTTTTTTTTTTTTTTTTTTTTTTTCATTGATTTTTTTTCGTAATTGTTTTTTAAATTTTTCATTTTTTTTTTTTTTTTATTTAATGTTTTATTTTATTTTTATTGTCTCTACTGGCCAAGTTCGAAAACCAGCCAGATCGGACCAGTAATGGCGGAGTTATAGCTCTTGATTTAGGTAAAAATGCTATATTTTGCCTCTTTAAGATGGTAGTCACTCGCTTCATTGATGTTATAAGAGCCATATTAGCCAGTAGAGCGTCCACAAGCCCTCCTGGGCCTCTTGTTTCAGGTGCCATCTCGCTCACATTGAAAGAGCAGTGGCAGGAAAAACAATAAACGTGGCGCCAGCATGAATGGAGTTGTACGATAGAATTTGCAGCAACTCTGCAGTTCAGGGTGAGAAGGTTCTAGGCCCATTTTCCATATTTTATCTTGATGTACATGGAGGATGAGCCTGGCATGTTCATGCCTGTTAGGCGCCATATAACCTGTAATGTGTTGGTGCACCTCAAAACCCCAATTCAATCAATCTCCCCAATCCCCACTCAAAACTTGATTTTTAGCTCTACTGGCCAAGGGCCAGCAGAGCTTATGGGATGGCTAGTTGTCCGTCTTCCGTCCGTCCGTCGTCCGTCCGTCGTTAACTTTTGTCTCGTTAAGACAATAGGGCCTTCATTTTTCATCCTATCTTTACCAAACTTTACCACATTGTTATTATCAATGAAAGCTCGGATAAGTTCAAAAACCAGCCAAATCGGACCAGTTAGAGCGGTGTTATGGTCCTTGATTAAGTTAAAAATGCTATATTGCTATATTTTGCCTCGTTAAGACGATAGGGCCTTCATTTTTCATCCTATCTTTACCAAACTTTACCACATTGTTAATATCAATGAAAGCTCGGATAAGTTCAAAAACCAGCCAAATCGGACCAGTTAGAGCGGAGTTATGGTCCTTGATTTAGTTAAAAATGCTATATTTTGCCTCGTTAAGACGATAGGGCCTTCGTTTTTCATCCTATCTTTACCAAGCTTTACCACATTGTTAATATCAATGTAAGCTCGGACAAGTTCGAAAACCAGCCATTTCGGACAAGTAACAGCCGAGTTATGGCCCTTGATTTAGTTAAAAATGCTACATTTTGCCTCGTTAATACGATAGGGGCTTCATTGTTCATCCGATCTTTACCAAACACTATCAGATTGTTAATATCAATGAAAGCTTGGACAAGTTCGAAAACCAGCCATATCGGACTAGTAACAGCGGAGTTATGGCCCTTTATTTAGTTAAAAATGCTAAATTTTGCCTCGTTAAGACGATAGGGGCTTCATTGTTCCGATCCTTACCAAACTTGATCAGATTGTTAATATCAATAAAAGCTTGGACAAGTTTGAAAACCATTCATATCGGACCAGTATCAGCGGAGTTATGGTCCTTGATTTAGTTCAAAATGCTATATTTTGTCTTGTTAAGACGGTAGGGCCTTCATTTTTCATCCGATCTTTACCAAGCTTTATCAGATTGTTAATGTCAATGAAAGCTCGGTCCGTTTCGAAAACTAGCCAGATCGGACCAGTAACTGCGAAGTTATGGTCCTTGATTTTGTTAAAAAATGCTATAATTTGCCTCGTCATACGATAGGGCCTTCATTTTGCATCTGATCTTTGCCAAACTTTACCAGATTTTATGACTTTCTTTTTTATATTATTATTCATTTATTTTTTGTAATTTTTTTTTTATTTATTTATTTATAGATTTTTTTATTTTTTTTTCATTGATTTTTTTTCGTAATTGTTTTTTAAATTTTTTATTTTTTATTTTTTTTTATTTAATGTTTTATTTTATTTTTATTGTCTCTACTGGCCAAGTTCGAAAACCAGCCAGATCGGACCAGTAATGGCGGAGTTATAGCTCTTGATTTAGGTAAAAATGCTATATTTTGCCTCTTTAAGATGGTAGTCACTCGCTTCATTGATGTTATAAGAGCCATATTAGCCAGTAGAGCGTCCACAGGCCCTCTTGGGCCTCTTGTTTCAGGTGCCATCTCGCTCATATCGAAAGAGCAGTGGCAGGAAAAACAATAAACATGGCGCCAGCATGAATGGAGTTGTACGATAGAATTTGCAGCAACTCTGCAGTTCAGGGTGAGAAGGTTCTAGGCCCATTTTCCATATTTTATCTTGATGTACATGGAGGATGAGCCTGGCATGTTCATGCCTGTTAGGCGCCATATAACCTGTAATGTGTTGGTGCACCTCAAAACCCCAATTCAATCAATCTCCCCAATCCCCACTCAAAACTTGATTTTTAGCTCTACTGGCCAAGGGCCAGCAGAGCTTATGGGATGGCTAGTTGTCCGTCTTCCGTCCGTCCGTCGTCCGTCCGTCGTTAACTTTTGTCTCGTTAAGACAATAGGGCCTTCATTTTTCATCCTATCTTGACCAAACTTTACCACATTGTTATTATCAATGAAAGCTCGGATAAGTTCAAAAACCAGCCAAATCGGACCAGTTAGAGCGGAGTTATGGTCCTTGATTTAGTTAAAAATGCTATATTGCTATATTTTGCCTCGTTAAGACGATAGGGCCTTCGTTTTTCATCCTATCTTTACCAAGCTTTACCACATTGTTAATATTAATGTAAGCTCGGACAAGTTCGAAAACCAGCCATATCGGACAAGTAACAGCGGAGTTATGGCCCTTGATTTAGTTAAAAATGCTATATTTTGCCTCGTTAATACGATAGGGGCTTCATTGTTCATCCGATCTTTACCAAACACTATCAGATTGTTAATATCAATGAAAGCTTGGACAAGTTCGAAAACCAGCCATATCGGACTAGTAACAGCGGAGTTATGGCCCTTTATTTAGTTAAAAATGCTAAATTTTGCCTTGTTAAGACGATAGGGGCTTCATTGTTCCGATCCTTACCAAACTTTATCAGATTGTTAATATAAATAAAAGCTTGGACAAGTTTGAAAACCATTCATATCGGACCAGTATCAGCGGAGTTATGGTCCTTGATTTAGTTCAAAATGCTATATTTTGTCTTGTTAAGACGGTAGGGCCTTCATTTTTCATCCGATCTTTACCAAGCTTTATCAGATTGTTAATGTCAATAAAAGCTCGGTCAGGTTCGAAAACTAGCCAGATCGGACCAGTAACTGCGAAGTTATGGTCCTTGATTTTGTTAAAAAATGCTATAATTTGCCTCGTCATACGATAGGGCCTTCATTTTGCATCTGATCTTTGCCAAACTTTACCAGATTTTATGACTTTCTTTTTTATATTATTATTTATTTATTGATTGTAATTATTATTATTTTTTTTTTTTATTGATTTTTTTTCGTAATTGTTTTTAGCTCTTCTGATCAGAGATCAGCAGAGCTTATGCCGTGGTGCGGCATCCGTCGTCCGTCTGTCTGTCCGTAAAATTTTATTTGTAGCGACTACTCCTCTGAAACTACTGGATGGATATTCATGAAACTTTACAGAAATGTTGCCCATGAAGTCTAGTTGATCCTAGCAAAAATTCATGTTGATGTGAAATCCAAGATGGCCGCCAAAGCTAAAAATAGATTTTTAAAATACAAGTTTGTAGCGACTACTTCTTGAAAACTATAAGTGATATTGATATGGGACTTTTTCTAAAATGATCAGCATGACATGATGTTGGTCGTTGTCAAAAATCGTTTTGATTCGACGTTAAACATGGCTGCCAGCGGCCATCTTTGTTTACATAGTGTTATATAGTAAAAACTTGTAGCGACTACTCCTCTGAAACTACTTGGCGGATTTTCATGAAACTTTACAGGAATGTTGCTCTTGATGTGTAATTGATCCTAGCAAAATTTCAGGTCGGCCAGAAATTCAAGATGGCCGCCACAGCTAAAAATAGATTTTTAAAAAATAAGTTTATAGCGACTACTTCTTGAAAACTAGAAGTGATATTGATATGGGACTTTTTCTAAAATGATCAGCATGACATGATGTTGATCTGAGTCGAATATTATTTGGATTCGACGTTAAACATGGCTGCCAGTGGCCATCTTTGTTTACATAGAGTTATATAATGAAAACTTGTAGCGACTACTCCTCTGAAACTACTTGACGGATTTTCATGAAACTTCACAGAAATGTTGCTCTTGATGTCTAATTGATCCTAGCAAAATTCGGTTGGCCGGAAATTCAAGATGGCCGCCATGGCTAAAAATAGATTTTCAAAATGCAAGTTTGTAGCGACTACTCCTTGAAAACTATAAGTGATATTGATATGGAACTTTTTTAAAAATGATCAGCATTACATGATGTTGGTCCTTGTCAAAAATCATTTTGATTAGATGTTTAATATGGCTGTCAGCGGCCATCTTTGTTTACATAGAATTATATAATGAAAACTTGTAGCGACTACTCCTCTGAAACTACTTGACGGATTTTCATGAAACTTCACAGGAATGTTGCTCTTAATGTCTAATTGATCCTAGCAAAATTTCAGGTCGGCCGGAAATTCAAGATGGCCACCACGGTTAAAAATAGATTTTCAAAAAACAAGTCTGTAGCGACTACTTCCTGAAATCAAAATCAATCAGTAGAGCTTCAAGGTCATTGACCTCTTGTTTGTTTTTTCTTTTATTTTTTTTTTAATTAATATTTATTTTTTTAGCTCTATGTTGGACCAGTCGGAACAGTAACAGAGGAGTTATGGCTCTTGATTTAGTTAAAAATGCTATATTTTGCCTCGTTAATACGGTAGGGCCTTCATTTTCATCTGATCTTTACCGAACTTTAACAGATTCTTTAGTTATGGCCCTTGATTTAGTTCAAAAGCTGTTTTTTGCCCGAAACTTCCAAAAAACTTAAATGGCAGTCACTCGCTTCATTGATGTTATAAGAGCCATGTTAGAAGTAGAGCGTCCACAGGCCCTCTTGGGCCTCTTGTTTAAATATATATTTTTTACATATTTTTGTGTTGTTTTGGTGAATTCTTACATAGCTTCTTACACATATATGTTGCCCTCACCACCCACACTCCCCCCACCATCCACCCCCGCCTCTCCCCCACCCCCACCCCGCACCCCACTCATAACTCGATATTTTTTTTATATTTTTTTTCATATTTCTGTGTAGTTTTGGTCAACTCTTACACATAGTTATGTTGTGCCCCCAACCCCACCCCACATTGTTGTAGCCTTGTTTTCTGATGGTATATACTAGCTATAAATTTATTATTCTCTGAAAAATCGAATAGTCGAGCTGCGCTGTTCTCCGACAGCTCTTGTTTATTAACTTGGCACAAGTGATAACCATAACAATGTGTCACGCGCAAAACCCAGGTCCGTACCTCAAAGGTCATCACAGTTGATGTTCATAGTTCAAAAACCTGTATGTCCGTCATTCCGCAGTTCGTGTCCGGACCGTAACGTTACACCCCCCGCAAGTGATCACCATAACAAGACAATGTGTCGCGCGCAAAACCCAGGTTCGTACCTCAAATGTCAAGGTCACACTTGAAGTTCATGGGTCAAAAACAGGTACGCAATTTCGTGTCCGGACCGTAACGTCACAACCCCTGCAGGGATTTTTTAAAAACTTGGCACAAGTGATCACCATAACAAGACAATGTGTCGCGCGCAAAACCCAGGTTCGTACCTCAAAGGTCAAGGTCACACTTGAAGTTCATAGGTCAAAAACAGGTACGCAATTTCGTGTCCGGACCGTAACGTCACAACCCCTGCAGGGATTTTTTAATAACTTGGCACAAGTGATCACCATAAGACGATGTGTCGCGCACAAAACCCAGGTCCGTACCTCAAAGGTCAAGGTCACACTTGCAGTTCATAGGTAAATAACAGGTACGCAATTTCGTGTCCGGACCGTAACTTCACAACCCCTGCAGGGATTTTTAAATAACTTTGCACAAGTAATCACCATAACAAGACGATGTGTCGCGCGCAAAACCCAGGTCTTCAAGGTCAAGGTCACACTTGGAGGTCAAAAGTCAAATAGAGTCCGGTCAATAACTTTTGCATGCCTGGACTAATTTTCGAATAACTTGACACAAGTGCTCACCACAACGAAACGACATGACATGCACAAAATTCAGGTCCAAGTATCCAAGGTCAAGGTCATACTTAGAGGTCAAAGGACACTTTGGGGGCATTTATCATTTGCAGTGATATTTCTTGTTTTATACTTATAATTCATGTCCAGAGCATAACTTTAAAAATACCAGTGGGACTGGAATGCAACTTAACACAGTGCAGAGTGCAAGAATCAGAAGTCAATCTAGGTCATCATGTAACCTGGACTGTTTTTTAGATCACCTGAGCCGAAGGCTCAAGGTGATCTATTGGGATCAATCTTTGTTTGTCCGTCATCGTTAACTTTTCTTCAAAGGACTTCTCCTCAGAAACCGTGTGGCCAATTATGAGAAAAATTCACGTGGATGATCCTTAGATGAATGCTTTTTAGATTTGTTAAAATTAGGTCAGCGCGACATCCAAGATGGCCGCCATTACCATATATGGTCGAAACCTTAAAAAATCTTCTTCTCAAGAACCGCTGGACAGATTTCAACAGTTTTTAGCTCTACTGGCCAAGGGCCAGCAGAGCTTATGGGATGGTGTGTTGTCCGTCTTCCGTCGTCCGTCCGTCGTCCGTTAACATTTCTTCAAACGACTTCTCCTCAGAAACCGCTTGGCTAATTTTGACCAAACTTCACATGGATGATCCTTAGATGAATGCTTTTTAGATTTGTTAAAATTAGGTCAGCGCTACATCCAAGATGGCTGACATTACCATATATGGTCGAAACCTTAAAAAATCTTCTTCTCCAGAACCGCTGGACAGATTTCAACAGTTTTTCTTTTAAAATGATCGCCAACGGCTAGACTATCAAGATTGTTCAAATAAAGTCCCCGGGGTCAAAAATGGCCGTGCCCCGGGGGTCTAAAGTTTGTATATTGAGGTTTTGCATGTTTTTCATACAGACATATAGGAAAAAACTTTAAAAAATCTTCTTCTCTAAAACCACAAGGCACAGAGCGCTCATGTATTACATGTAGCATCAGCTTATGGTCCTCTACTAAGTTTGTTCAAATGGTGACCCTGGGGTCAAATTTGTCCCCGCCCCGGGGGTCACAGTTTTACATAGACTTATATAGGATTTATTTTTTTTAAATCTTCTTCTCGGAAACTACAACAGCCAGAGGTTTGATATTTTGCATTTACTATAAGCTTATGGTCCTTTACCAAGTTTGTTCAAATGGTGACCTTAGGGTCACATTTGGCCCCGCCCCAAGGGTCACATGTTTTACATAGACATGTATAGGGAATTCTTCAAACGACTTCTCGTCAGAAACCACTTGGCTAATTTTGACCAAACTTCAAATGGATGATCCTTAGATGAATGCTTTTTAGATTTATTAAAATTAGGTCAGCGCTACATCCAAGATGGCTGCCATTACCATATATGGTCGAAACCTTAAAAAATCTTCTCCAGAACCACTTGACAGATTTCAACAGTTTTTCTTTTAAAATGATCGTCAACGCCTAGACTATCAAGTTTGTTTAAATAAAGTCCTCGGGGTCAAAAATGGCCGTGCCTCGGGGGTCCAAAGTTTGTATATTGAGGTTTTGCATGTTTTTCATATAGACATATAGGAAAAAAGTTTAAAAAATCTTCTTCTCTGAAACCACAAGGCACAGAGCTCTCATTTATTACATGTAGCATCAGCTTATGGTCCTCTACTAAGTTTGTTCAAATGGTGACCCTGGGGTCAAATTTTTCCCCGCCCCGAGGGTCACAGTTTTACATAGACTTATAAAGGATTTTTTTTTTTAAAATCTTCTTCTCGGAAACTACAAGAGCCAGAGGTTTGATATTTTACAATTATTATAAGCTTATGGTCCTTTACCAAGTTTGTTCAAATGGTGACCCTGGTGTCACATTTGGTCACGCCACAAGGGTGACATGTTTTACATAGACATGTATAGGGAAAAACTTAAAATCTTCTTCTCTGAAACTGCATGAGCCAGAGGTTTAATATTTTGCTGTTGCTATAAGCTTATGGTCCTTTACCAATTTTGTTCAAATGCTGACCCTGGGGTCACATCTGGCCCCGCCCCGGGGGTCACATTTTTACATCAATGCTTGTTTTAAATTTTTTAATTTCTTTATTTTTTATTTTTTTTTTATTTTTTTTTATTACTATTTTTTTTATTATTTTTTTTTTAAATTTTTTTTTTTTTTATTTTTTTTTTATTTTTTTTTTTATTTTTTTTATTTTTATTATCTCTACTAGCCAACTTGGAAAACCAGCCAGATCGGACCAGTAATCACAGAGTTACTGCTCTTGATATAGTTAAAAATGCTATAGTTTGCCTCTTTAAGACGATAGTCACTCGCTTCATTGATGTCATAAGAGCCATATTAGCCAGTAGAGCGTCCACAGGCCCTCTTGGGCCTCTTGTTCTTTTAATATGATCGCCAACGCCTAGACTATCAAGATTATCCACATAGACATATAGGAAATAACTTTAAAAAATCTTCTTCTCTGAAACCAAAAGGCACAGAGGTCTCATGTATTACATGTAGCATCAGCTTATGGTCCTCTACTAAGTTTGTTCAAATGGTGACCCTGGGGTCAAATTTGTCCCCGCCCCGGGGGTCACATTTTTACATAGACTTACATAGGAAACAAAATTAAAAAATCTTCTTCTCGGAAACTACATTTGGCCCCGCCCCAAGGGTCACATGTTTTAAATAGACATGTATAGGGGAAAACTTAAAAAATCTTCTGATCGGAAACTGCAAGAGCCAGAGGTTTAATATTTTGCATTTGCTATAAGCTTATGGTCCTCTACCAAGTTTTTTCAAATGGTGACCCAGGGGTCACATTTGGCCACGCCCCGGTTTTGCATAGACATGTATAGGGAAAAACTTGTTAAAATTTGGTCAGCGCGACATCCAAGATGGCTGCCATTACCTTAAAATATCTTCTTCTCAAGAACTGCTGTTCAGATTTCGACAGTTTTTCTTTTAAAATGGTCGCCTATGCCTAGACTATGAAGTTTGTTCAAATGAAGTCCCTGGGGTAAAAAATGGCCGTGACCCGGGGGTCCAAAGTTTGTATATTGAGATTTTGCATGTTTTTCATAGACTTATATAGGAAAATACTTTAAAAATCTTCTCTGAAACATAGAGCTCTCATGTAATTACATGTAGCATCAGCTTCATATTATGGTCCTCTACTATGTTTATTCAAATGGTGACCCTGGGGTCAAATTTGGCCCCGCCCCGGGAGTCACAATTTTACATAAACTTATATAGGAAAAAATTTAAAAAATCTTCTCTGAAACTGCAAGAGCCAAATGTTTAATATTTTGCATTTGCTATAAGCTCATGGTGCTCTACCAGTTTTGTTCAAATGGTGACCCTGGGGTCACATTTGGCCCCGCCCGGGGGTCACAGTTTTACATAGGCTTGTATAGGGAAAAACTGAAAAAATCTTCTTCTCTGGAACTGCAAGTGCCAGAGGTTTAATATTTTGCATTTGCTCTAAGCTTATGGTCCTCTATCAAGTTTGTTTAAATGGTGATTCTGGTGTCAAACTTGGCCGCGCCCCGGTTTTCACAGTTTTATATAGACTTATACCGTATGAATTTGATATTCCAGAATTGGAAGAATTCAACGATAAGATAAATAACCATATAAATATGCCAAGATATTCTTCCGATAGTACCATCAATAGTTGTGGAAGGGAACTTATTAATATTTGTAAAGCATATGCCGTATATATTCTAAATGGGAGGTGTGGAAAAGATAAAGAAATAGGTAACTTTACATATGTCTCTTCCATAGGTTGTAGTGTCATCGATTATTTTATAACTGATAAAACAGTGTTTGACATACAATCATTTGAAGTAGTCGAAAGAACAGAATCTAAACATTTCCCCATAAGCATTGAAATAAAAAGTAATTTAAGTATCAGAAGTGACAATGAGACGAGCGAAGACGAATCTGAAGAAACATAGATATATATTTAAGAACGATAACAATGACGAGATAAGAGATAATATGGATACATATATGAAATGCGACGATTATATAGATTTAGAAAACGATATTAGTAACCATAACATACCCATAAATAATATTTTAACCAGGTTCACAGACATGATATATATAAGTCGATTGATACATGCAAATAAACATAGCCAACCGGAATGGTTTGATAGTGAATGCAAAATCCTGAAAAAGGAAAAGTAAAACTGTTGCATAAATATCGACACAAAACAAAACCTCGACAATTACATTACGACAAAGACAACATTTAAAATTACATGCAAAAAAAAGCAAGAAGATAAAAATACACGAAATCTAGATTCACTAGTGGATAGTGCAAACGATTCGAAAACATTTTGGAAGCTCTTTAAAATGTTGACTGGTCAAAGCAATAAACCACGTGAAAGTAATATTAACACTAAGCGATGGTACGAATACTTCAAAACCTTATTCGACAGCAATGATAACTCAAACTCTACATTTCTTGACAATGAATTAAGCGAAGAAGATATAGCAGAGCTTTTTCAGGAGATCCCCGAAAATGAGATAGAATATATTATTATGAACTCACCTATAACAAATGAAGAAATAATTGAATCAGCTAGGGCTTTAAAAAATGATAAAGCACCTGGACCTGACACAATATTTACTGTTTTCTACAAGAATTGTCTAGATATAATTTTACCTGCATTGAACAATATTTTCAATAGAATGTTTGATCTTGGAGAAAATTTTGAAAATTGGTCACATTCTATATTACACTACACTACACAAAAATGGTAGGATGGACGACCCCAGTAATTATAGAGGAATCATGTTACTTGATGCTATAAGCAAAATATTTACACAAATTTTAAATAGACGTTTGACTTTTTACACAACTATCTTTGACAATATATCAGAAGCACAGTCAGGTTTTAGAGAAGGATATTGTATGGTAGATAATGCATTTGTTTTAAGGGCAATTATTGATAGATACTTGACCAAAAAAGGTATGAAATTATTTGTAGCATTTGTAGATTTAAAAAAAGCGTTTGATACTGTGAATAGAGCAAAGTTGCGGTTTATTTTAAAAAAAGACGGAGTTAAAGGTAAACTTTTTAAAATGTTATATAGTATATATAAAAGTGTTAAAGCATGTGTAAGAAACAAAACCAGTTTGAGTGAATATTTTCAGTGTACTAAGGGTGTTAGACAAGGTTGTATTTTAAGCCCAATTCTATTTTCCATATTTATTGATGAACTTCAATATGAAATTGCAAACAGTGGTCTGACCGGAATCCAGTTATCACCGGATATTGTTGAATTATTTATGTTAATGTTTGCAGATCACATTGGTCTTATTTCAGACACAGTGATAGGTTTGCAGAGACAATTAAACATTCTTCATCAATATTGTACAAGTTGGGAGTTAACAGTTAATCTTGATAAAACAAAGGTTGTTGTTTTTCGAAATGGGGGCCTTTTAAGCAAACACGAGAAATGGACACTTGGTGGTGAAAAGGTTAATGTTGCAAAAGAATATACATATGTAGGTCTATTATTTTCAAGTCAAATGTCTCTAAATCGAATGGTAGAGGAAATTGCTATTAAAAGCAAACGTGTTCTTATTGCTCTTTTAAATGGTTTGATTGAATTGGACTTTATAGTCGCACCAACAGCTAAGGTCATATGGCGACTTTCCAGCTTCCATTGGTGGAGGAAGACCCCAGGTGCCCCTCCGGGCAATTTTCGGGAAGGGCGGGCACCTGGGTAGAACCACCGACGTTCCGCAAGCCAGCTGGATAGCTTCCTCACATAAAGATTCCTAGGCCCCTGAGGGATCGAACCTTCAGCGGTTAGGGGCAAGTGATTTTAAGTCAGAGACGTTACTCTTTTAAATAGCTTATATAAATTTGGTCCTTTACAATCAGATATGTTTTTAGCTCTTCTGATCAGAGATCAGCAGAGCTTATGCCGTGGTGCGGCGTCCGTCTGTCCGTCCGTCCGTAAACTTTTTTTTGTAGCGACTACTGCTCTGAAACTACTGAATGGATTTTCATGAAACTGTACAGAAATGATGCCCATGAAGTCTAGTTGATCCTAGCAAAAATTCATGTTGATGTGATATCCAAGATGGCCACCAAATCTAAAAATAGATTTTCAAAATACAAGTTTGTAGCGACTACTTCTTGAAAACTATAAGTTATATTGATATGCGTCTTTTCCTAAAATGATCAGTATGACATGATGTTGATCCTTGTCAAAAATTATTTTGATTTGACATTAAACATAGCCACCAGCGGCCATCTTTGTTTACATAGAGTTATATAATGAAAACTTTTAGCGACTACTCCTCTGAAACTACTGGACGGATTTTCATGAAACTTCACACGAATGTTGCTCTTGATGTCTAATTGATCCTAGCAAAACTTCAGGACGGCTGGAAATTCAAGATGGCCGCCACGGCTAAAATTAGATTTTCAAAAAACAAGTATATGGCGACTACTTTTTGAAAATTATAAGTGATATTGATATGGGACTTTTTCTAAAATGATCAGCATGTCATGATGTTGATCCTTATCGAAAATCTCTTTGATACAATGTTAAACATGGCTGTCAGCGGCCATCTTTGTTTACATAGAGTTATCTAGTAAAAACTTGTAACGACTACTCCTCTGTTACTACTTGACGGATTTTCATGAAACTTTACAGGAATGTTGCTCTTGATGTCTAATTGATCCTAGCAAAATTTCAGGTCGGCCGGAAATATAAGATGGCCGCCATGGCTGAAAATAGATTTTCAAAATTCAAGTTTGTAGCGACTACTTCTTGAAAACTATAAGTGATATTGATATGGGACTTTTTCTAAAATGATCAGTATGACATGATGTTGATCCTTGTCAAAAATTATTTTGATTTGATATTAAACATGGCCGCCAGCGGCCATCTTTGTGTACATAGAGTTATATAATGAAAACTTGTAGCGACTACTCCTATGAAACTACTTGATGGGTTTTCATGAAACTTCACAGGAATGTTGACCTAGCTATCAAAAATCTATCAGTAGAGCTTCAAGGTCATTGACCTCTTGTTTAAATTGTTTGACACAAAAATTAAACAAATAGTTTTATATGGCTCTGAGATATGGGGTCTAGAACAATATAACAGTATTGAACGTATACAATATTATGCGTGCAAAAGATTTATGTACGTCCACAACAAGGCAAGTAATAGTGCCGTTCTTGGTGACTGCGGCAGATATCCACTATGGATAGAAAGTTATAAAAAAAGTATAAAATACTGGTTTCGACTTCTAAAAATGCCAAGTCATAGATATGTGAAGAAAGCTTATAACATGTTAGTTTATTATGATACGTGGTCATAGAAACTAGGTAACACAGTTAAGAATGAATCTTTACATGAACGGTTTTAGATACGTATGGGTAAACCAAACTGTCGAAAATGAATAGCTTTTCCTTAAAGTGTATATAAGGCCAAATAAAATTATACCTGTGTTTACTGTAACATTGCTGAAAAAAATTGGGTAGGTAGGTAGGCATTTTATTTTATTTTATTATTTTTTTTATTTTTTGGCGAAGTTGATTTAAGGTGTCGTTGAGCTTTGATGAATGGGAAAATGTGGTATTTTAAAAACTACAATAGATAACAATATGAAATTGTGTATGTGTTATTGTTTCCCAAAAGGCATGGCAACAACTGGCTCTTTTCCCAATCACTTGCAATTATTGCAAAGGGGTAGAACAGTTTAATTTATTTTTCGCAAGTCCGGAAGAGGGTCAGTTCCAACAGCAGGACAATGAGCACATGAGTCGGCCGTGATAGCGTGAACATAATTATTAAAAACAATAAAAAATAATTTTTTTTTTTTTTTTTTTTTTTTTTTTTTTTTTTTCAATAAAAAAAAAAAAGGAGTCGGGTTTTTTTCAGCGGGTCGGTCGGGTAACAGTAAACTGAGGTATAATTTATTTGGCCTAAGAAGACTAAAAGACCAGTTTCATCAAACATGGTCCGAAAACATCCACACTAACCAAAAATTAGAATTATACCGAGATTTTAAAACAGATTTTAAGTTTGAAAAATATTTAAATTGCCTTATAATACGAAAATTCAGGCATGCACTATCATCTTTTCGAACTTCCTCGCATGACCTCGAAATAGAAAAAGGGCGATACAGAGGTATTCCTAGGAATGAAAGGGTATGCAAACATTGCCGAAACACAGTAGAAAATGAGTATCACTTTATATTTGAATGCAAACTGTATGATGATTTAAGACTGAAATACTTACCAATACAATTTATACATAATTATTCTTTGTACACATTTAAATCATTGTTTTCAAATGAAAATCCATTAATTATAAAACATTTAGCCATGTTTATATTTCATGCTTTTCACAAAAGAAAATGTTTTTTAGAGACTTTGAGAATATATAGTTTTTTTGCATTGATTGCCTAAAATATTGGTGGTTTTGTAGATTAACTCCATGTATATATGTTGGGCGTACCAGTTACATATTTGTTTGTTTGTATATAAAATGCATTGTGTTATGAGCCGGAGGCCAAAATCGCAATAAAGAAATTAAATATATAGGGAAAAAACAATCTTCTCTGAAACTGCAAGAGGCAGAGGTTTAATGTTTTGCATTTACTATAAGATTATGGTCCTCTACCAAGTTTGTTCAAATGGTGACCCTGGGGTAAAATTTGACCCCACTCCGTGGGTCACAGTTTTACATAGACTTATATAGGAAACACATTAAAGTCTTCTTCTCTGGAACTACAAGAGCCAGAGGTTTAATATTTCGCATTTACTATACTCTTATGGTCCTTTACCAAGTTTGTTCAAATGGTAACCCTGGGTTCACATTTGGCCCCGCCCCAGGGGTGACGTTTTACATAGACTTGTATAGGGAAAAACTTAAAAAATCTTCTTCTCTGGAACCACAAAGCACACAGCTTACATATATTACATGTAGCCCTGGGCTCACATTTGGCTCTGCCCAAGGTGTTACTCTCTAGCACCTTCATTTTGTATTTGATCTTTACCAAACTTTGTCAGTGTCTTAAACTGTCTATATCAATGTTGTTATACACAACAGAGCCCACATTTCTTGATCAGTCTTAACCAAACTTGCACAGATTGTATATGACCATAAGATTTCGAAGAAGTTTGATAATGTGCCAGTACTCAGGTGATTCTTTAGGGCCATCTTGGCCCTCTTGTTTAATATGTACACGCTTTTGATGGTTTTCAGTTCAATATGGTAAACCCGGCTAAACAAGTCCAGTCAGTATTGGAAGCAAATAGGTCAGCAAAATTTGGAAGTCTGTTTCTGGCAGTGGAGTTGGAACCAGGACACAAAAAAATCAAATCATTATTATTCGATTCTTAATTCTATACGTAATATATTTTTGACAAAATTGTAACTTTGTTACTTCCCTGCGATTCGCCATAAACTTGACACTGAGAAACACAGTGATCACATTCTACTGAGACTGCAATTTGTGTGATTACGGAGAATCCTGGTGATATTTTGGATGATAATTGCTTGGCACCATCTGAATGAAACTTCACACAATGATAGATGGCAGTGAGAGGAAGTACAGAACTCATATCGTATAATAACGCACAGACCTACTTAAGTTGAAGTTTTATGCGTATCTTGCTTCTTTTTCACAATTTATTTTGCCATTCTCCACCAGAATCTACCTTATATGCATCCAACATCATGTGCAAAATTTGGGGCCAGTGTGGCCTTACTTTCGATGAAATATAGGTCACGTCCGGTGTCCGCTACGACTGCATATCTTGCTTCTTTCTTGCAGGATTTTTCACCAAACTCCACCAGAATGTTCTTCATATGCATCTTACATGTACATCATGTGCAAAATTTCAGATCGCTGTTTCCTGCTTTGGACAAAATATAGGTCCCGTCCGGTTTCCAGTACAACATGCATCCCCACTGTTAATGACAATCAAATTAAATTATTATTATGTAAAGAACGGATATCTGATGGGATTGGTTTTGGTCAAATCAAAATATTGTCCAATCTGGACTATTTAAAAGTAGTTATAAAAGTCAAGCAGGAAATGTAGCTTTCATAGAACAGTCAACAAAAAACTTACATTAAAATAATTATAATATTAATAAAAAGCAATCACAATCACAAAGAGGTTGACAATAGGGCTGCTGCCTTGGAACTATCAGTGGCAAAAAGGCGGTTCTAGGATGGACCAAACCTCATTCTTACCCTATTGTCGTTCCAGTAAAATACGACAGTGTAAATAAAGAAATCCCCGCCGGGCTATGTAATAACTCTCTGACAAACAAGGCAGCATTAATAGGAAATGTAACACGTAGATGATCATGTATATATGAATATAAAAATGCAGCCTAGAAAGCCACATCTAGAAAACTAAGTTTGTCAGTGTTTATATTGATGATAGCAAACAATTTCAATAACCTGCCAACTGTGAGCAGAAAGAGCAGAATATGGCCCTTGATTGAATGGCATTGATATGTTTTACTAAATTAACTCTAGGTCCTTCATTTTTTCATACGATTTTTGCCAAACTTCTTAGAAAGTTAATTTGTCAAAGCTCAGAAAAATTTGATATGGCCATATTACACCTCATTGTATCAGAAGATTTTTATCAATGACATTAAAGCATTAAAAACCCTTGCGTACACCAGATAGCCAGTAGAGAGATGCAGGCCCCCTTTTAAGATCTCATATGAGTTTGACCACAAGCAAAATGCATGTGTGCATTACAAAATTATTGCCTTTGATTTTGTCAAAATATATGAAATAAGTCAATTTCAATTTGTTTATACAAACTTTAGTAAACTTCTTCCAATTTGTCTCCGGCCCTGAGGTCACAGTTTTACATAGAGTTGTTTAGGGAAGTCGTTGTTGTCCAGCTCAAGCCAATCTCATTAAAATTAGACCCTTTATCACGCTACGATTCTCTACACTACTTAGGATCTAACAACACTGCATTGGAGGTCATGTCAGATTGACCTTATGATTAGCCAATCAGATTTAAGCCTACAAAATTGTTCACTGCGCATGTCTCGTTTCATTAAAGCGCTGTGGAGCAGTCTACGCTCGGTATTGAAAGAGACAATGTCCATAACTTTTAATGTATAAAACACAAAATAATTGCGTTGACAAACATATCACACAAACCATTATTGAATATTTACTGGGAAAAAAAAGACTGACGAAATTTAATAGCAGTACAAAACAATGTACCGATTTGTGGGATTGAACCCACACAAAAATTATACTCGCGGTTCAATAGTCGACATCACTATCAACTGAGCTAAGCGGGCCAGGGCACTGTTTTATTAAACATCTTACGATAGGTCTCAAATTTTAAAATCGTTCACTTTTTTAGCTCGACTATTCGAAGAATAAGAGAGCTTATGTAATCACCCCGGCGTCGGCGTCCCACATCAAGGTTTGCGTGTAAGCTGTGTTTACAAGTCTATATCTCTTACATTCCTTATCCTAGCACAACCAAATTTGGCCATGGGCTTCCTTATAGCAATTTTGGTTCCTGTTACCCATGGGCTCCCATGGAACCATGGAACCCAAATTATGATAGCCCATAAAATGTGTCCCATTCCACATCAAATTTTGCGTGTAAGCTGTGTTTAAAGTCTATATCTCTTACAATTCTTACCCTAGCACAACCAACTTTGGCCATTAGCTTCCTTATAGCATTATCTTAAGGGCTGCTTAAGTAATTTTGCTTCCTGTAACCCCTGGGCTCCCATGGAAACCAAATTCTGATAGCCCATAAAATGTGTCAGTTTCACATCAAATTTTGCTCCCATGGAACCCAAATTGTGATGGCCCATAAAATGTGCAATAAAGGCAGATCTAGGTTTGCATGTAAGCATGTATATATCTATAATTGTGTTTTGGGATTTCTTATAGCATTATGCATATTATTCATTCTTCACCCATATTGGGGCATGGGCCAATATGGGTTTTTTACATTAAAATTATTTCTGTGTTGCTTTTGTCAATTCTTACACATGTTGTTACACCCTCCCCGCTCCCTGCCTCCCCTCCCACCCCCCACTCCACCACACACTCAAAACTAGAATATTTTTATTTAATTTTAATTATTTTTTTTACATATTTCTGTTTGTTTTGGTCAATTCTTACACATAGCTTCTTACACGTATATGTTGCTCCCACCCCCTGCCTCTCCCCCGCCCCCTCCCCCACCCCGCCCCCACACACTTGAAACTTTTTTCTGCCCCCCCCCCCCCCCCCCCCCCCCCCCCCCCCCCCCCCCCCACACACACACTTTTTTTTTGTGCAAAATTTCAGGTTGGCCGGAAATTCAAGATGGCCGCCACGGCTAAAAATAGATTTTTAAAAAATAAGTTTGTAGCGACTACTTCTTGAAAACTATAAGAGGTATTGATATGGGACTTTTTCTAAAATTATCAGCATGACATGATGGTTATCCGAGTCGAACATTATTTTGATTCGACGTTAAACATGGCTGCCAGTGGCCATCTTTGTTTACATAGAGTTATATAATGATAACTTGTAGCGACTACTCCTCTAAAAATACTTGACAGATTTTCATGAAACTTCACACGAATGTTGCTCTTGATGTCTTATTGATCCTTGCAAAATTTCAGGTCGGCCGGAAATTCAAGATGGCCGCCATGGCTAAAAATAGATTTTCAAAATACAAGTTTGTAGCGACTACTTCTTGAAAACTATAAGTTATATTGATATGGGACTTTTTCTAAAATGATCAGCATGACATGATGTTGGTCCTTGTCGAAAATCGTTTTGATTCGATGTTAAACATGGCTGCCAGTGGCCATGTATGTTTACATAAGAGTTATATAATGATAACTTGTAGCGACTACTCCTCTGAAATTACTTGACGGATTTTCATGAAACTTCACACGAATGTTGCTCTTGATGTCTAATTGATCTTAGCAAAATTTCAGGTCCGCCGGAAATTCAAGATGGCCGCCATGGCTAAAAATAGATTTTTAAAAAACAGTTTGTAGCGACTACTTCTTGAAAACTATAAGAGATATTGATATGGGACTTTTTCTAAAATGATCAGCATGACATGATGGTTATCCAAGTCGAACATTATTTTGATTCAATGTTAAACATGGCTGTCAGTGGCCATCTTTGTTTACATAGAGTTATATAATGAAAACTTGTAGCGACTACTCCTCTGAAACTACTTGACGGATTTTCATGAAACTTCACAGGAATGTTGCTCTTGATGTCTAATTGATCCTAGAAAAATTTCAGGACGGCCGGAAATTCAAGATGGCCACCACGGCTAAAAATAGATTTTCAAAAAACCAGTTTGTAGCGACTACTTCCTGAAATCAAAATCAATCAGTAGAGCTTCATGGTCATTGACCTCTTGTTATTTAATTATTTTACATATTTCTGTGTTGTTTTGGTCAATTCTTACACACATATGTTGCTCCCTACACCCCCTGCCTCTCCCCTGCACCCTCCCCCCCCCCCTGCACCCCCACCCCACACACACACACTCGCAGGTTTTTTTGTTGTTTTTTTTACATATTTCTGTGTTGTTTTGGTCAATTCTTACACATAGCTATGTTGCCCCTTCCCCCACACCACCTCACCCCACCACCACACCCCCAGGCTCGAGACTGGAATATTTTTATTGAATGTTTATTGTTTTTCACATATATCTGTGTTGTTTTGGTAAATTCTTACACATAGCTTCTTACACATATATGTTGCCCCCTCCACCCCACTCCCTGCCTCTCCACTCTCATCCCCCACCCCACCCCACTACCCCCCACTCGAAACTCGATGTTGTTTTTTTGTTTTTTTTACATATTTCTGTGTTGTTTTTGTCAACCCCCACCCCCACCACTCCCAAAATATTTTTATTTTGTTTTACCATATTTCTGTGGTATTTTGGTCCATTCTTACATAGCTTCTTACACATATATGTTGCCCTCCCCACCGCCGCCTCTCCCCCATCCACACTCAAAACTCTTATTTTTTTTACATATTTTTGTGTTGTTTTGGTGAATTCTTACATGACTACTTACACATATATGTTGCCGTCACCACCCCCACCACCCACCCCCACTCAAAACTCGATTTATTTTAATATATCTTTTTTTTTACATATTTCTGTATAGTTTTGGTCATTTCTGACACATACAGTACAGCTCACGCGAAACCCACACTTTACTCTTTCACGCCGAGTGAGGAATTCAGAAATCGCGTAATTTCGCGGAGTTTGGACTATAAAACTACGCCGAGTAGAAATCAGCTACGTGACGAACGACTGGCGTAACTTCGCCGAGATACTCCGCGTAGACAAACTCGGCATTCGCCGAGTCGCCAATTATACAGGTAAATTACCTTTTTAGCGTCCTTGAACGAACGACTAGCGTAACTTCGCGGCGATACTCCGCGTAGTCAATTATTCAGGTAAATGACCTTTTTATCGGACGTGAATGTTTATGTCTGAAACAATGATGAACGGCATTCGTACAGGTAATGTACATCTGCATAGATCTACGTGTTTTATTTTTATGTTTGTTTTAAATGTACACTGTGCGTGAAAGTAATAAAGTTACCTTATAGTTGACGTTTGTGCTGCTGTACTCTCAAATGCAATTAAACACAACTGTCATGAGGACGAAATAAATATTTAGTTTTAATCTGTAACGGCAACCAATGCTAGCTTCCAAACACAAAACTTAAATACACACTCTATTTCTTAGCACACGTTGTCTTACACGTTGTCAAGCGCGTTGCCATGGTCAGGACTCTGAATCAGGCGTTTTCATGTGTATTGAGCAGAGTTACGATATTGTTAACATGTACTTTACATGTACATGTCGCAGTAACCAGGTTAGATCACGCTTCCATTACACTAGTATAGATAATTAGGGACGTATCGTGGTATCGTGGTATTC
>JAWPHD010022236.1:0-25753 GCA_037043455.1 Cyrtodaria siliqua
CAACCCTGGGATAGCTATAAAACAGAACAGAACAGAACTTTATTTACATCTCAGGCATACATACATGTATATATAGAGAAAAGTAACAAAATCACATATTCAAGTTGTAACCATAAACAGTAACATTGTTCATTTAAGTACATTTTATAGTTGGAGGAAACAAATACTGCATTTTTAATTTATGTTCTACTGGTATATTAAAAGAAAGAATATGGAAGGAGAAAGAAATTAAGATTTCATCAATGCTGGAGGCTGTCGATTTTCGAACAGGAGTATAAATTGTTAATAAGTCTAGCAATGCATAATATGTAATCTCTTTAAAGACGAGTATTGATCAGGCTTAAGAAACTAGCAAACTAGTGGATATATATGTAAATTGGGTGTCCCGGCTCAGAGATCTCGCTTCGCTCGATCCTGATCCGGTAACACCCAATTTACATATATATGTATTAATTCACAATCACCATGAAATGGTGATTTTACTTGATTTATTAAAACTTTTTTAAAATAGGGGGTAGTGAAGATTGCAAGTTTAATTTTTTTTTATAAGTTATCAAAAATTATAAAATGTTTCTTTAATACAAAACAAATTTGTTGATTTGTTATCAAAATTACACCCAAATCAACGAATAAACATGAATATAATAAAATATGATTTTTTACTAGAAAATCAAATTTCTATATGTCTCAGTCTAATACATTCAACAATATACGGCTTTACTACTTCCAGTATCTATGTCTTAATCTAACTATATGAGCACCACAACCAACACAAATTTGATATTTTGCACTTGTACCTTTTCCACATTTTAGACATGGTACAACCTAATTTGCTTTATTCTGAATTTATGCAAACTGCAGTAGTTTGAATCTTTTGTTGGTTTATTTTTACAAGGTTCGTGATCTCCAACTTTGAGAAATTGGCAAATGTTTTTAATTTTCTCAGTGTTTTCCATTTTCTTTTTCTTGTTATAATAAATATTTTTTTATTTTAAAGAAAAAAAATTAATATGATATATATTACAAAAATGAGTACCGAAGACGTTCACTACAATTTTACAATTACACCGGAAGGAGTAATTAATAATGATCAGCTTAGAAAGATGGTAGATGCTCTTAAAGAAGTTCCAAAGGAAACTCCAAAAGAGGTTAAATCTCAAACATTAGAAAATTTACTCAAAAGACGACGTGCTAAAAAACAACGTAAACGAGAAAAGCAGAAATATGATAAATTGCAAGATGAACAAAAGCAGAAATATGCTAAATTACGAGACAATGTTATAAATGAACTGAAAGAGCTTAATGATAGAACATCTAAAGAAGAATTAAAACTAGTTGACAAACCAATATGTGGTTATTTCAAAGCATATGAAATATCCGCTCGCAAATATAAAGATCCGTTAAAACTACTCCATGATAAAAAATCTATTATCAGGGAACAAATAATCAAGGAGCTGAAAAATATGAAAGAATAAAATTTCAGTTAGGTCTTACCGTAGAATTATTCAAAGATGATGGAGATAAAAAAATATACCACTGCAGTTCTGCATAGTGAACAGAATACACTTTTATCTTCTGAGCGATTAGACGAGTTGTATGAAAAATCATCTTCTGACATACAAGAAAGTTTGGAAAGATTTACAAACACAGCATCAGGATTAGAAGTTGATTACTGTGTTACACTTTATTTGAATTTTGCAAAGTATGAGCCACTAAAAGGCTCATCATATATTCTTTTACCTAAAGTAATATCAAACAAGAAAGCAGTCATAAATGTGAAAAACTATGATGATAAATGTTTACTTCATGCTATAAATGCAGCTCTGCATCCAGCCGCAAAGAATTCTGACAGAGTATCAAGTTATCCTAGCATAGACTTTTTGAAAACGGAGGGGGTTGATTTTCCAACTCCAGTCCCGCAGATAACCAAAGTAGAAAATCAAAACGATCTTGCTATCAATGTTTATGGATTTACTGCATCAAAAAAACATAATAATGTATCTATTTTTCCATATAGAATATCAGAGCAGCCAAAGCACATAGAAAGAATTAATTTGCTGTTAGTATCTGAAGATGTTGAAGTTGAAGAAGAGAACGAAGATGATCCCAACAACGAAGAAGGAATTATAGATGATAATTACAACCCTGATGATTTTGTTAATATTACTCAACAAAAACCAAAAGAAACAAAATATCATTACTGCATCATTAAAAATTTAAACAAGCTACTTTACAGCCAAAACAAACATCATGGTAAAACTTATTTCTGTGATCGTTGTCTTCATGGTTACTCTGGAGCAAATCTACTCACCAAGCACAAAGAAGACTGCGACGGTATTAATAAAAACTCTTGCCGAATTGAAAAGCCAAAAAAAGGTGCAATCACCCAATTCAAAAATCATCAAAATCAAATGTTTGTGCCTTATGGGATATATGCTGATCTTGAAAGTATAGTCAAATCACAATCAACTAAATTTGGAAAGAAATCTAAAATCACAAGTGTGCACGAAGCTTGTGGATTTGGATATCAAGTTGTCAGATATGATGGTAAAACAGAAGAACCTGTTATTTACAGAGGTGAAGATAATGTTGAAAAGTTTTTAAATCATTTGGAATGTGAAAAGAGCAAGATCAATAATATATTTGCTCACCCGAAACCATTAATCATGACACAGCAGAATGAAATAGATTATGAAAAAGCAACACACTGCTGGATATGTGAAAATATAATAGATAATGATAAGAACTGCAAAGTAAGAGACCACTGTCATTTTACAGGTGAATACAGAGGTGCAGCACATAAAAACTGCAACCTAAAACTAAAAATAAAACCAAACAAAACACCTATTCCTGTTATATTTCACAACCTTAAAGGATATGATAGCCATTTGATTATGCAGAAAATACATACAATGACTGGTAATATTACTTGCATTCCAAACAATGCTGAAAAGTATATATCATTTAGCGCTGGCCAACTTAGATTTTTAGATAGTTTTCAATTCATGGGTAAGTCTCTTGCAAGTTTGGTTGACGCAACAGATAAATCTGATTTCAAAATTACCAAAGATCAGTTTGAAAAAACAGATTTACTTTTACGAAAAGGTGTTTATCCGTACGAATATATTGACAGCATGGAAAAATTCAAAGAAACACAATTACCACCCATAGAAATTTTTTACAATAGTCTCGAAGATGAAAGTAAAAGCCCCGAAGATTATGAATATGCTCAAAAAATATGGAAAGAGTTTAACTGTAAAACTCTTGGAGACTATCATGATTTATATCTAAAAACTGATGTAACTTTGCTGGCGGATGTGTTTCAAACTTTTAGAAAAACATGTATGAATTCATACAAACTTGACCCTTTACATTATTATACCGCACCAGGATTATCTTGGGATGCATTACTAAAACATTCAAAAATAGAATTAGAACTTTTGACAGATATTGATATGCATTTATTCATAGAAAAAGGAATGCGAGGTGGAATTAGTATGGTGTCAAAACGATATGCTAAAGCAAACAGCCCATTTGTCAAAGGTTATAATTCCAAACAAGCAACAAAATTTTTAATGTATTATGATGCAAATAATTTATATGGATGGGCAATGAGTCAGCCACTTCCATTTTCCGGATTTGTCTGGAAAAAGAAAAACAAAAGTGGTCATTTTTCCAAACCAAAACCTGGTAAAGGACAGATGCTAGAAGTTGATTTAGAATATCCAAAAGAGATTCATGATTTACATAATGACTATCCACTTGCATCAGAAAAATTAACAGTGAAAAAAGAATTACTATCAAAATACCAAACAGACTTATTAGGAAGCAACAGTATAAACACAGAACAACTAGTTCCAAATTTACAAGATAAGAAAAAATATGTAATACATTACAAAAATTTACAACTATACTTATCTTTAGGCATGAAACTAAAAAATGTATACAGAGTATTAGAATTTAATGAAAAGCCATGGATGAAATCATACATAAATCTAAACACAGAACTCAGAAAAAAAGCTAAATCAGCATTTGAAAAAGACTTTTACAAACTTATGAATAACTCTGTATTTGGAAAAACAATGGAAAATCTTCGTAAGCGAACTGACATAAAACTAGTCAGAACTGATGGATCTGAAAATGAAAAAATAAGAAAAATAATAGCTAAACCAAACTTTAACCGACGCATAAAATTTTCAGATGAGTTATCAGCAGTGCATGTAAACAAAACAAAACTAACATTAAACAAACCAATTTATGTTGGGATGTCAGTATTGGATTTATCAAAATATATGATGTATGATTGGTATTATAATACTTTGAAAAAAAGGTATGGAGATAACTGTACTTTATTATACACAGATACCGACAGCTTGCTTGTAAATATAAAAACAGAAGACGCATATAAAGATATGTCTGAAATGAAAGATGAGTATGACTTGAGTGATTATCCTCAAAATCACCCCATGCACGATGATACAAACAAAAAAGTAATAGGTAAAATGAAAGACGAATGTAATGGTGTTGCTATAGCTGAGTATGTTGGATTAAGACCCAAGCTATATTCTATTTTGAGAGCGGATGAGCAGATTATTAAGAAAGCAAAGGGTGTAAAAGAATATGTAGTTAAAAAACATATAAATTTTGAAAACTACAAGGATGCACTATTTAACAAGAAAAAATACACCCATGAAATGAATATGTTGCGATCAATAAAGCATCAAATATATGGCATAACAGTAAACAAAGTTACACTATCACCATTCTACTCAAAAAGATACATCCGAGAAGATGGAATTACAACTGATGCACATGGATTTCATAAAAACTTATGAATTTGGGTATTAGCAGGAACAATAAGTAATTCTTCTTTGACAAATCCTCTTTGTGGCGCTGGTGCTTTCAAATAATAAACTCTTATACCTTGCGTCACCATATAACTTTTAATCTTGTGAATATCTACACTCCACATTGGATCAGTTGCTCTGCGTCTTCCACCTTCTTGTTCACCGGGTTGATATAAATATCTCACACTTGCATTCATACAGATAGGATCATCTTTTAATATTTTTGTTTCAACAAGAGGAGGTTTTTTTGTCTCCGAATTTATGGCTTTAACAACTTCCGGTAATCTCTTTACCCATTCTCTATTACGTTTTTGAGAATCTATTTCCTTAGCATACTGATAACCAAACAATCTCTCAGCTAATGTTCTGTTAAATCTTTCAACTAAAGCTTGGTCTCTGTGTATTTCTGTTCTGCCTCGTCTGATATTTACTTTGTGTTTTGCCATCAACTGTGATACTGCACCCATAAATTCTCTGCCTGGATCCACTTGTAATAACTTTGGATATTTTAGATGCCGACTATATATATTTTCAAATGCTTTGGCAACTTCTTTACTATCCTTGGAAGTTAGTGGCTCTGCTTCTTTGTATCTACTTGCAATATCAACCACAGTTAACGCATATTTATAAGTCTTGCGTCCACGACCAAAACCAAAAGTATCATGCGGTAAAAATAACAAATCGGCTTGATGCACTCCATTTTTAGCAGAAACATCAAACCTGGGTCTAACTATTTTCTTTGGCGCAGGTAAATAAATCTGCCACACAGCTTGTTTCTTTAAAAATTCTAATGCCTTTTTTTCACTGACACCAGCCTCTTTTGCTAATTTTTTAACTGCTGTGTAACCTCTCCAAAATCCTTTTGGGCTGTAATAAATCTTTTCCATTTTTTTCTACTAAAGAATAAACTTTATATAACTATAAAGAAAAAATGGAAATCACAACTGCACAATTTGATGAACTGCTTGAAGAGCAATATCAAAATAGCACAAAGAAATGGACAGACTTGGAACTAAATAAAATATACAAAATTACAGATACGAAAATAGTGGATACTGAATATGGTCCATCCATGGTATTGACATTATTAGACAATGGTGAAGTATGGGCGCCTGATCATCTCAAAAATAAATTAGAGAAGAGTGCTAAACCACCATATTATATTCGACCACTTGGATTGAAACCATGTAAGAACAACAAAAAAAATAGGTATCATGCATATGACTTAGTCTTTTCAAAGTAAAAAAAATGTCCAAAGTAATTATAGTTTTAAACTATTTTTTTTTTTATGAAATCAATTTGTACGCCACAAATCCAGTTGCAGCCATGCCCACCACAATAAACGTAATTTCTCTATTCTGTTGATCCGGAGATGGTGTATAAAAATCACTCAATTTGGGCTCCGGTTCCAAAAGTAAATGTTTACCAGTTGTGTAATAATACTGTTTCATAGCCTGGTCCACATCATCAAAAGTCTGCTCTGCATGATGTTCTTTTTGCAGTTGTTTATTAATAAAATCTAATCTCTCTGTTCTTTTTTTATTCCACTCTACTTGTGCTGCGTTTAATTGTTCCACTGCTTTGTCATGCCTTTGTCTTTCCTCATCTGAATGACTTCCCATTTTTCAAAAGAAATAATTTGAACCAGTAAACGCTAATGCATTTGTTAATGCGCCACCTATCATCATTGCTACTGCACTTGCCATTTTTTTATATATATATTTTTTAAAATTATTTCATAATATCCGCAGGAATAATACCTTGCCTAATCAACATATCCTTTGTAGACATTGCTAACATTATATCCACAGACAGCGTCACAACATCTGTCATATTAAAATCTACTTTAGTGACTGGTCTTTTTAGTATTTTTCTGTTAATCTCAGAAAATCCAACAGTTAGAAGTGTTTCCACTCCAGCATGATACATCATATTTACAATTTGTTTTCCGTCAATACTTGCTGCCATTTTTTTTATATGATTATTTTTTTAAAATAAATTATTAAAAATCAAACGGGTCTTTTGGTACAACATGAACAGGTTGCACAGCTACAGGTTGCGTAGCAGTTTGCGTAGCAGATTTTTTGTTATAAATATACAAACCCAACCCAGCAACGCCTAATAAAACCAGACACGGTGGAATATAATTTTTGTATACGTTTATTTTGATTTTTTCTGGTTCTTTTTCATCTATTGTTATTTTTGTTATCTGTCCTGCATCTCTTGCATCTTGTGCATCCTGCTCTATCTGAAGCAAACGCTTTGCCTTCCTTGCCGCTGCTCCTTTTTTTCCAGCCTCTACTCGTTTTAGATTTTTTACTTTTTGTTGTTTAGCAGATTGTGTATCAACTTCACTCTCTTGGTTCTCCACTTGGTTCTCCATTTATATTATCTATAATTTTATTTTTATTAAAATCAATATGTCTAACAGTTGTCAGTATTGCTGTAAATGGTGCTAAGCACATTCCATACCTGTAATACAACTCACAACAAGCACTTGTCAAAGCATGATTAATAAATGGGTCTTCCTCCAAATCCTCTATCAGCTTTGGTGGATTGGTTACATTAAAATATTTTGATACTCCAATCACATACAAGTTAATAAAAGAATTGCCTAAAGTTTTAGTCATGCTTGCCCCAAGCCGTGCTTCATATCTGCAGTAAAGTTTGTTAATTTCATCTGGTGGCATGCCATCTATGTTTGTGAGTTGTATGTCTTTACCCAAATATTGACGACTACCGCCGCCAGCCACTATGGCTGATAATCTTTCTTTTTTTGTTTCTTGTTGATTTGATTCATCTGGTTCCGTCTGTTCCGATATATTTTGTAATAGTTCTTCCGCATTCATTTTTATATTATTAATCTTATTTTTTATCTTGAAATAAATATAAAATACAAAACAACTAGCAGCGATATTCATGCAACTAGTAATTGTTAGTATTGTTAATAGCATTGTTATTAACATAGCTATTTTTTTAATTAACATTATTAATTTGCTGCAAGCATTGCTATTAACATTGCTACTTTGCTATGAGCAATGCTATTAGCAATACTATATTTTCTGATATTTTCATTATATTTTCATGTCAGTATTGCTATTAACATTGCTACTTTGCTGTTAGTATTACTATTAGCAACAAAGCAATGCTGTTAGAAAAAAAGAATTGCTGGTAGAAATTATTCAACCCAATAACCAGTTGGTTGGTCAGTCCTCAATATCAACTTGGAATATTTAGTCTTAGCTAAAGCTTTTCTTATTCTGGTTCTCTCTTCCAGCGTTGAAATAACATCATTTTCTCTCAAACAATTTTCATAACTATCTCTGTCCTTGGTGTAAAATATACACAACCATTTTGCTTGCTCTCTCAAATCTTTCAATACAGAATTATATCTCTGTGAAATGACCCATACTGATTGTTTAGCGTGACGACCAGAGAATGCCAACTCTGATAACATATCTTTTTTCTTTGTTAATTCTTTTGTGGCTGAGCAATCGTCAATAATATATAATGTGGGCTGGCCAGCATATTGTTTGAAAAAGAAACGCAACAGTTCTTGTAACATTTCTTTACCGTTGCTCACGGGATTGACAATTATTATTTTTTTATCTTTTGGGTTTTTCACATCTCCTATCCAGGATCTATTTTTATAAGCCTCGTTCCAATCTATGGTTGGACACAATATAATTATATGTTTAAAAACTCCAACATACTCTTTTTCAAGTATGTCAAGAACAAACTCTGTTTTACCACAGCCTGTTTGCCCACAAATAATGGCACTGTGTGAATATTTAGGATATTTTTGTTGCAAACTAGTATCCTGCTTCTTTGAATCTTCCATCTTCGAAATTGATTTGCGCATCTTGTATTATATATAGATAAATATTTAAAGTTTGATCTGCATCTGCTTTTTTATTTATTAATATCGTTATGCCTTCACTGCCGTTTTCTATTCTTCTTCCACTGCCGTGTAATAAATTGTCCTCACATGTTCTAAGGTCAAGCCACAAAGCATATGATTTTGTCAAATAAGTCTCAAGAGAAACATTGGTAAAGTTTAAGTCCCTTGCTACTATTTCTGTCTCTTTGTTTCTTTTTGATGTTAAAGCAAAATATTTGTTGATTTCATCCCAATGTTGATATGCCTTCATGCCCTGACTATACAACTGATTTGGTACTCCCTCTATTGTCATTTCAACCTTTTCAATCTTTGGGTTGTAATAGGTTTCCGTGTCTGTTCTTTCTGGGTCTTCAAACAACATTAAAATACCTTTCATGCTCCGTGCTGGTACATTAATGTTGATGTTCCAAAGAGTATCAGATTTGCTTGCTATTATTTTTCTATGTCGCAAGATACGATCATACATAAATGACATCTTACCACTGATTTGCTGTCTTATTTGTCTGGCTAATTCAACATCACTAACCGTATCAAATTCCAAGCAGATATTTTTTATTACATAAGATGCATCAGCATCACTGCTTTTGATAACTTTGTTATAATCGTTAAACGTTAATTCATATTCTAACCTATCACCAAGCCCCGCTTGATAAAATGGCATATGACTTTCTAACATTTCAAAGTCCAGTGGAATACAAAATCTATTTCCATAAGCTGCTGCTATAGCTTCATCTCCGGTGTCTGAGGAAGCATCTCCCGCGCTAACTCTATGTTTTAGCATGTTTGGTTTACCAATACCTTGGTAAGCTATGTTTTGTCGTTCGCTAGGGCTTTTCCATAAATCTACATAACAATGATATATATCACTGTCATCTATTGACATGACTTCATTGCCACTTATTCTTATTGTCATTTTTTTCACAATTGTTCTACCCAGATTTTGAAATAGAGTAGCGTTGGTGTCTGTTCTGCTTTTAAGTTCTATTTCAAAGGCAAGACGAGCAGTACTTGGAACTATCACATCATTAGTACTCAGATTGGGAAATCTCACAAGCAGTTGCTGGTTTTGGTCTATTGTTGAGGGATTATTAGTTATTACTACACTTGTGCGGATGCCTTTAGCACCATGAGGTTCTCTTAGTTTTCTATGAGGGCTGAGTTTGTTTCCGTAAGCCGACATTGTTTTTATTTTTTAAATATATTTTTTAAAATTAAATAAAATAAACAATGTCTGCTGAAGGAGGATTTGAAAATCCTGCGTTCGATATTGATGATATGACTGAAGAAGACTGGGATAGGGCAGATAGAGCACTTGAAGACGAATTCATACAACCTGACTCAGAATTTCAGAGACAAATTGTAAATGAAAATAATCTTATTGATCAGCTTGAAGGAGAAGATAAAACAGAAGAACAGCTTACACAAAAAAAATTGTTAGTAGATCAATTTTTTACTGAAGTTAATGCTGGGATCAGCGGAATTGATTATAAAAATGATTTCAGAGCGGCTGAGGACGAAAACGATAGAACAATGTTATATGCAGTTCAGTTGGGAACAGATGATGTTCCACTTACCTATTATAAGGGAAGTAATCCAAACGAACCAATCAAGTTTTATGCGCTGGACACTCTACTTAGAAAACATGGCATTGACTTTATAAAAAATAATTAAAAAATATATGATTATTTAGCCCCACGTGAAAGAAAGGCTCAGGGTAGGGCAGAATTAGCATCCTTGGTAAAAACAAGAAATACCATCACAAAAGAAGGAGAAAATATACCAATGCAAACGTTTTCAACAACTGAAGATGTACAAAATACAGTAGATGCTGTAAATACAATTGAGAGTGATTTGAGTATTACAATAGATAAAACTCATTCTAAAACTGCTGTTCAAACACAAACAGAAGGTCTAACAATGCGAGAGATACGAGGTTTGGATAAGGTATTGCAAAGCTTTCGTGGAGAACTTACTAATAATCTTTCAAAGCTCACTGAGCTTGATAAAGATATAGCAAAAGAAAAACAAAAATTAGAACAGGTTAGCACCCCCGGGCAGGAGGATGAGTTTCAACAAGAGCGCATACGTGACAGAATAAAAAATTTAGAAGATGAAAGAAGTGCGCGACTTGAAGTGGCGAGTGAAAACAAAGAAGCATTACGCAGTCAAATAAACAGGATAAAAGAAACTATAAATAAGGTGTTAAAAAAAGACACAACATTGGGTGAGAGAATCAAAACATTATTTAGGGAGCAAGGTATTACTATTGTTAGTATTTTGACTGCCTTTGGTATGATTATTGGGGTATTAGTTGAGACCATTATTCCTACAACGGGAGGAGGGACTGCACCAACTCCAACTCCAAAGCCTGATCCATCAAGTGTAAAAGACTGGATAAAAAAACAACTATTTAATCTTGGTAAACTTCTTGCCAACCTAGCTGGTAAAGCTGCTGCAGCACTTCCAGGAGTTATTGGTGCAATAGTATCATGGCTTTTATCTGCAACAGGTAATGTTATTAATTGGCTTGGTAACAATCTATGGGCTCTGCTTGTGTTTGTTTCCGGGTTGTTATATGTGGCAGCCAAAGAGTGGTTTAGTAAATCTCGTAAATAAGTAATGCAGCAAGACCTATTACTATGGTACCAACAATTATAGTTGTTTTGTTATCTTCATGTTCAATCGCTATTTTTTTTATTTCTGGTGGGTTATGCTCCACAGTTTTATGTATTGATTTATCAGAATGTTCCTGTAAAAATGTCTTTGTCGTGGTGCCTTGAAAAGGTTGAATATTTTTTGGTGGCACTGGTTTTACATTTACATCATTATTCAATCCTAATGCTTGTGCATCGGTTGCTATTACAATTTCATTATTGTAGTCTTGTATTGTTCCAATTCTTAATTCCATGTCACTCGGAGACATGTACAATCCACTTCCATATACAAAATTTACTTTACTTCTTGCATATTTTAAGGTGTTTTCATATCTTGAAATTTGACTGGGCAAGTCAATGGGGCTGTTTATTGCGTCCTCTACATTTGCTAAAAATTGTTTCTGTGCATCAAATGCTGTTCCAGTTCCAAGTATATCTGTTCTTGTTTGTGATTGTGAACCAAGGATTGCCCAGCAGTATGTTCTTATGCTGTCATTGATTCTTTCTACTCCAGCTCTTGTGAATCCAGATGAACAATCTAGTATAAAAGTAGACCAGCTATTGTCTGCCTCAAATCCTTGTGCAATGTAATCAATGTGATATGTTTTATCACTCTCATAGACTGTAAAACTCATCGTTTTGTTGTCGTATACAGTATTTACCAAAGGATGATAACCAATATGTGTCCAGTAATTATAAATTGTTCCTAGCCCATCATTATAGCTTTGTTTCTGTCTCCAGTCTGAATATAAGTCAACATTAAACTCCTTGCATATTCTCTCGTATGCGTTTCGGTTATATGTGTTATTAAAAGCATTCCAATTTGAGTCTTGTGGCATTGCTACACTCATCTCAAATAATATTCTTCTGACTTGGTAATAGACATGAAATCGAAATAACGATCCAACCAGAGTATCAGCTTTTAGATGATTGTTGAAATCAATGCCACATCCAGTTGTCGCACACCAAATAGCAAAGTTTAACTGATTCTGCCAAAATAACATCCAATCTGTTCCCCAGCGTTGGACTATAGCATCTGATTTGACGTATGAAAGTTTGTATTTTTCAAAGACATTTGGAAATGATGCTTTAAAGCCTTTACCGTCTGATGTAATGACTATGTTTTGATTTATTATATCTATCACTTTCTTGCTAAAAGTATTTAAATATTGAGCATCCGGGTTATATTTGAATTCTTTAGAAATCATTTTTATTTGTGTTTTTATATATATATATTAAAAAAATAATGTTTCATACAATTTCAAACATAAACAACTCTATTAATTTACAACAGTATATCGATAATAGAGATGGAACCAAGCGCGTTGGATTAAAAAGTTTTACATACACTATCGGTTGGCATAATATTATTAATGAAACCATAAAGACACGAAACCCAGATAAAATAAAACATTTACCAAGTGGACTTTATAACTTTCAAGACTTGGTAAAAAAAATTAAATTGCTAAATGAAAATATTATCCTGGACAATATTGTCCAAATTGGTGCAGCCATTATACATACGCCAATAGAGACACGAATGTCAAGCGGTCTTTCAAAAATGCTGGGATTCAAGGACAGAAAATGGTTGACAGGTACTAATATGGGAGATTACCCAATTAATGTAGCTCCTTATAAACAGCTATATGTTCACCTGGAACAAGTTAATACAAGTAGTAATTATTTCAATGGCGCACCAAGCGCTATTATAGGTGTTGTGCCTGTAGTAAATAAGCAGTTTGGAGATATAGTATATACAAGTTTTTATCCTGAATATCACTGTCTTATGAATGGTGCAATTAATGAATTGAAAATAGAAGTTAGAGATGAGTATGGCTACAAAATAGATAATCACGGTTTGCCTATAAGTTGTGTTTTAGAAATTATTTAAAAAATATATTTTTATAAAAAAAACAATGAGTATATATGGACCAACAAGACCTAAAAAAACAGAAGACTTAAAGGCTTTGATAAATGATGTTCAAAATTTATATAGACGAATTGTGCCTTTTGTTAACCAGTTTAATCATTTAAAAAATAGAGTTGATAATCTTAAATATGGAATTATAACAATATTTGCAGAGGCTAAGGGCCCACTTGTGTCAAACAGAATACTCTCATTTGGTAATGGTGGAGCAGAAAAAAATGTGGGGCATGTAATGACACGCCGTGGACGGATTATGGGAATAGGTTTAGCATGTGAACGATTAGTTGGTAACGTATCTGTAATAGTTTCTGTCAATGGTGTTGAACAACCAAATTATGGTATAACGCTTCACATCATTCCACGCAATCATGATAACTTTGACGAACCTTTAGAAATTGGTGTTGGTTCTGTTGTTAACTTTGTATGCAAGGTTGCTAACGCTACCGCTGTAAATACGGTGGCATCATTATTAATTGAATTAATTTAATTTTTTATTCATTAATAAAAAATGAAGCAACCGACAGCACCAAGTTTATATCCTGATTTACCAGTGGAAAATTCAGTGGAAAACGGACAAAATTATAGATTACAAAAGATTTCAGAAATTGAAAAAAAGTTAATTACAGAACGAGATATACGTCAGTCACTTTATAAAAAATATAAACGTGGTATTAATATTACAGATGGAATTGATACTACCTTGATATCAGCAGGTGTTATTATGGCTGGGATTGGATTTGCTATTCCAGTTTTGCTACCTTTAGAAATAGCAGCAATAGTATGTGGAGCTACAGGTGTTTGTGTTAATTTTATCAGACGGAAGCTTAATGCAAAAGCTCAAAAACATCATGAAATAAAAACTTTGGCAGAGGCAAAGTTAAATAGTATAAAGCAGTTAATATCAAAAGCGTTGAGTGATGCACAAATATCTGATCAAGAGTTTAAGATGATTTTAGATGAGTTGGATAAATATTATAGTTTAAAAGAAGACACCAAACAAAAAAAGGCTGAAATAAGTGAAGTTCAAAAAAAAGAACTAGTGGAACAGGGAAGAAAAGTAGCAATGGCAACCTTACAAAAAAGTCTAAAAAGTGTGTGATTTATTGTTTTAGTAGTGTGTTTGAGTATGATCCACCACCTTTGTATTCAAGGTCAGAAAATTGTTGATTTGGGTGTAATTTTAATAACAAATCAACAAATTTGTTTTGTATTAAAGAAACATTTTATAATTTTGATAACTTATAAAAAAAATTTAAACTTGCAATCTTCACTACCCCCATTTTGAAAAAGTTTTAATAAATCAAGTAAAATCATCATTTCATGATGATTGTGAATTAATACATATATATGTAAATTGGGTGTTACCGGCTCAGGATCGAGCGAAGCGAGATCTCTGAGCCGGGACACCCAATTTACATATATATAGTGGTATCGCATTTACATATCAAATAAAGACAGTTATCCTGATAGAGAATATGTATGTAGTATGATTGAAATATTGATCAATTAGTTGCATCAATTAAAGCAGTCTCTTATTTCCATGATGGCTGATACAACCAAAACACGCTCATTATCAAGTCTGTCATCCACTTCAGATGGAGTTCAATCCGAGTTCCATGAACGGAATAAGGCAGTTGCCTATCCGACATTTCTAGTTATCAAGTCTGTCATCCATTTCAGACGGAGTTCAATCCGAGTTCCATGAACGGAATAAGGCAGTTGCCTACCCGACATTTCTAGTTATCAAGTCTGTTTTATCATTTTTGCTGGAGTTCAATCCGAGTTCCATGGACGGAATAAGGCAGTTGCCTATCCGACTTTTCTAGTTATCAAGTCTGTTTTATCATTTTTGCTGGAGTTCGACCCAAGTTCCATGAACGGAATAATGCAGTTGCCTATCCGACATTTCTAGTTATCAAGTCTGCTTTATCCATTTTAGCTGGAGTTCGACCCAGCCTCCATGAACGGAATGATGCAGTTGTCTAACGTGCAGGTCACTGTGATGCTGAATGGTGCAAGCCAAACATACAAGACAAGCGTCCCATACGCCATGATGAACATGCCGGATACCGCCCGGCAGATGGCGCTCGAGTACTGGAGCAAGTCGCAGTAAACGCTTGATTATGATATTCCTCGTTGCCTGTATTAAATATAAACAGTGTTGTTTGTAATAAAATGCTGTAACAACTAAAAAACGGCTTTACTTAATTTATATTCAAATCTTTTGTTAAGCGTCTGTGTTATGTTGAAGATTTTATAGTGTTGTTTGTCTTTATTTCAACAATTTTCCCTTTTGTGTCAAATATGCGATGACCGGACAGATTGTGGACCCTATGATGACATCTACCTAAATCCTTAAAGGACGGTAGATTTTATGTTTGTCTAAGTGTTCTCTTTTTGCTCTGACTACTGTCAAACCACTGAGTACCTTCATTGCGGTTTTCTAGGCTTTTGTTTTAATATATTAATATATACATGATAACCTATGTGTTACATTTATATTGCCCATTAATATTGCCTTGTGTGTTAGAGCAAATAACCTGGCGGTGAATTATTTATTTACACTGGATGAACATAGGGTAATAGTGAGGTTCGGTGCACCCTAGAACCAGAATAAACCCCAAGTAGCCTTTTTTGTCATATGCCTGTTATGCCTCCTTGTAATTGTTGTTTGTTTATTGTGCGTGTTTTGGTTGATTGTTGTACTTGAATTTTACAACTTCTGTTCGACTTTTATATCTATTTCAAATTATAGTATGAGAAAATGACAAACAGAAGAAACAAAGAGCAAACGGAATTTTCTAATTGTACTAAAAACAGCTGACTATAATTATATTAGGACTCTCACTCGAAGGAAGCAATCGATACATACATGTACTAATTAATACAAACTTGAGACGCAACTGCTGATTAGGGCATCACGACTATTTATGTTAAAAATACTGTTCGAAACTACTATGGAATATATCCGATTGGTTCCTGTCATTATGCACGTGAGTTCCTTACAAGAAATAAACAAAACAAAAAAACAAAACAAAAAATACTAGATGACCTTGTGATCTAAGGTGTTTTCTCTTCAGCGAAGCAGAATTGTTGTTGTTGGTTCCTAGGGTTGCTAGATCTAATCAGTTATTAAGTGGTGTTTTCAAAATGCTCTCTCTCTCTCTTCCCCCCTCTCTCTCTCTCTCTCTCTCTCTCTCTCTCTCTCTCTCTCTCTCTCTTTAACATTTTAACGAATAAGATGACAATTCAACATGATTTTATTTTAAGTGAACGAATTGGTACTTTTATTTTCGAATAAATGTTTTTACAATAACAGATGCAGTACTGTCACCACCTTTTATCTGCACCAGCCACAAACGATGTATCAATAAAGGATATTAGAATAGGCTATACATGTTTCGTTACTTCTCTTGTTGTACAGCATATTTTAAAATTGTAAACATGTAACTGCTATCAAACTGATCGTATTGTATCGATTCTGTTCAATTATTTAAGATTACTGGATATTTATAATCAATAATAATGCTATCATTAAAGTGTCCAATAATTCCAAGCACGTGTTACGCTCGAGGCTACAGTTGTTAGGGACATTATTAATATCAGCGATATAAATAAATAAATAATTCGGAAATGAACTGTTCAGTGACTACGTCTTACGCTCGAAGCTAAAGATGTAATTTTCACTATATATACTAAGCTAGTATACAGCATAAGATGAATAATGCACAACTGAGGTTTTCAGTGACTTGGCGTGAGAGATGATGTTTCTTGCATTATCTCTTATGAACAGATTGAATAACACCGAGTCTGCTACTTTAATGCTCTTAGTTGTGTTTGTTGCTTCCAAAGGATTTCCAATATCAGCATGTATTAACACTCGTTTAGTGCTGTGTGGCGGCTGTAAAATGTCTCCCCGTGCTTCGAATCAGTAGTGTTATTTTTACTGGTCCTTTGGGATCGACGAGCCTAGTATAGGTGGCTTTGAAGTAGAATACCGCTTAAGCAGTTACTAGGGTGTTAGAGTAGAGTCGTTTCAAGAAATCCGAGTCTGCTACTTTCTTCTCTTGGTTGTGTTTGTTGCTTCCAAATGATCTCCTTTATCAGTATTTATTGGTCTACATTTGACATGTTCTTCCGTTATAAAATATGTTCCCGTTGATGGGATGTACCTTTATTTACACAGTCTTGTCAATTTGGGCACTGATATATAGGAAAATAGCGTGGTTGTGAACACATACATTTGATTTAAACCACTCTTTATGTTGTGTATTGTTCTGATCTTTGACTATTATATTTGTTTTAGTTTGTAGTACATAGCGTCAAATATCCATGGGTGGCAATGCTGTGTAAATAAAGGTACATCCCATCAACGGGAGCATATTTTATTACGGAAGAATATGTCAAATGTAGACCAATAAATACTGTGAAGCAACAAACACAACCAAGAGAATAAAAAAAAATGTGTTATTGGGTTCTTGTTTATTTCTTAAAATGATCCAGGCGACAAGAATGGGACAAATTCATGATTTCATACAGGTTTGAATATGCCTGAATGTTTTGAGCCCAGATCTGAGAATCTAATACTGGGTAGTGATACATTTGAGACAAAAACAATGAAAGCAAATTCAACAGGGTCTCTACAAACTATGGATATTTAAAAATGAGTTTTTGCGGGATATTTCGAGCAATAGACATCAGGTTTTACAAAGAAATGGGGAATTTTCAATGCAAAATTCTGCTGCATAAAAAAATTGAATAATTATGTTTTTTAGAATATGTATTCAAAAGTGGTTTGAAATTGTTGGATAGTCGTAGATTAATTTCTTGATTTTCTGCAGTCCAACCACCAAGGAATTTGCATGGGAAAAGACCCATCAAAAATCATTTGGGCTGTAAAATATTTATTTCTCAGCCGATTTTCAAAACTAAGGTGTTTTTATTTACCACTAACACTACCAGTTCTAATGATATATAATTGACGTATTACTGCTCAAGCTCCTGCAGAAAAACCTTTGGCTGAAACAAACGCCCCAAACAACTAGTACAAGGATAAAAAGAATCATATATGCGATGCCACAGACTTATAATGGGGGGACCGCCTTGGAACGGTCAGTGGAAAAACGGCCGCTGGAGGTTTAAACCATGGTTGATAATGTACCAAACCTCACACTTACACCTGGTAATGTACCATATCTCACACTTACCATTGCTCTACCATTGTAATATGCACTTCACACTGAGGCTAGTTCAAGTAATGCGTTTTCATCTCTTATATTCATTTATGTATAACGGAACGTCCGTGGCCAAGTGTTTAGAGTCGCTGACCTGAAATCACTTGCACTTCACCGCTGTGGTTTCGCGCTCCCATGGAACCAGGAATTCTTTATGTGAGGAAGCTATCCAGCTCGCTTGCGGAACGTCGATGGTTTTATCTAGGTGTCAATTTGTGCAAGAAATTTGCCAGGAGGGGCAGCTGGGGACTTCCTCCACCAACGGAAGTTGGAAAGTAGCCATATGACCTTAGCTGTTGGTGCAACGACTATTACATCTAATTTAATTCATTTATGTATTAACATTTCCTTTGTACGAGATGACACTTATATTTGGGTTAATTCACAGAAATAATTAAATTAAATTAATTTATTCACCTAAATATTCAGTATCATAATGAATAATCTAAACATATAAGATGTTTGGTTTCTAATTACATATCGGCCACTCTATTCAGCCATCAATCCTTATATTTAATATGCTTCGTATAAAGCGTATGAGAGTGGACCTTTGGAAACGGCCGAAACACGACACATACGAAATATTGCAGTCTCGGTTTGATTGAGACTGTTCATGAACGGTAGTGAAATATGATAGCTACCGCTCATGCCCTCTAGTATATTATCAAAACTGACGAGAATATGTTTTAATAAACTACGACAATTTTATCATCAAGAAAAGGCAAAATCGCGGTATGAAATAATGGGGTCAAAATCGAAAACATTACTCCATCCTAAATGATCCTGAGATATTTCTTATTTTGTATTTTATATAACAATATATAAGTGTTTCATTTGTTAGTTTCTCTGAATGTGGACTTTATTGTTAGATAATTACTTTTGATGGGATGTAGTTTTGTTTACACTGTCTTGTCTATTTGGGCGCTGAAGACAGGATAATAGCGAGGATTGTGAACACATAACTCGATTCAAGTTTACCTGTAGGCCTTATTGCCTACTGACCGTTCCAAGTCGGTAACCCTGTCTTCACCACCCTTTCTGTTGCTATTTGTCCTTTTCATTGTATAATTAAATATTGCTCCTTGTTTGTAGTACAGTGCGGATCTACGATGCCATTGCTTTTGGACGCTGTGGTTTCTATAGGACCCAATATCCCACTGTTGCTTTATTGTGCAATTATTTGCATATTTAAATGAATATAAAGTTTCTGTTTAAGCTTGTTAGAAAACTATAAAATTGATGGGTGGACATGAGAATATTTCTTGTTTGTTTTTTGATAATCTTGAAATATCATTTAAAGATTGAAACCAACGTGTCAAACCTATACAACATAAGACCCATCCATGGCGGAAGCGTGTTCCATCAGCATATGAAGTCTCCTATAAACTTGACCTTATGTGGCAGCCAATGAAGGTAAATCAAACTGACACATCATCTACATATACTATTTTATTTCAATTTAATATAAATACATTTATATATATAGACTTAAAAACAGTGTGTTTATTTAACAATAAATACTACCATTTTGCATTAAAACAAGCACTGAATAATATACTGAACACACTAAAGTTGGAACATAAAATGCATGTCGAGTCCATAGACAAGATAGGAAGCCGTGTATATTCGGGGTCAATGATAAAATTTAAATGTTTCATGAAGGTTCTATATTTATTTTTTTCCAAATTAGCTATAACAAAAACGAAACTAATATACATATAAAAAACTGTTGTTTTTTTTTATTTATAAAATATAGGCCATCTTTAACTTAGATTGTTTGTTTTTTTAAATCCATATTTATTTGTATAAAAAAGTATGGATGGTAGTGTATTGCAATCCATTTTGAAAATAATTTCACTGGATTCGTTAAAGACCCAATTCCCGATCCATTGTTCGGGTGAAAATTGTAATGCAGTGAAGGTGTGTGTATAATATGATAGACAGTGAGATTTAAAAATAGAACTAGCACAGAGTGTAAACGGAGCAGATAATTAACTCAACTATCCTTGATACCACTGATTCATATTTGGATGGTATGTGTTTGTTTTGTTTTTCAGTGTTTTTTTAGCACATTATTAAAAAAAACGAGAAAAAACCCACTTATTAACGCTTTAAAAAAACGCCATAATGCATAGTTAGTTTTCAAGGCATGCTTCTACATAATTAACCATATTTCACTCATCCAGTTGCGATTTTTCTTTTCATCATTTTCGAAACTTTATTTTTACGGGAATACTCATCTCTAGAGTCTTTTACAGTCTTTTACTGATGTTGAAGGCCTGTTGGCAAATTGAGTTAAAAACGGGTATGACTGATCTGAAAAGTTTATCCATTTGTCATGAAATTGCAAAATTGCATTATTAAAACTTTCGACATATTTATATAACACATTTGAACAATTCCGAAGGATAATATATAAGAAATTTTGGTCACTACTTGAGTGCCAAAATATTTGGAAAAAGGGAATATTTAGCTAAAAAGGCAAAACTGATGCAAAGAACAGGTATAGATGAACATGTTGTTAGAATCCTACGAAAGATAATGCCTGACTATGTAATCAATTTAGTTCGAAGTAGCTTTCCAAATATTTTAGGTGTACTATACTATGGACATTGTTGGTGAACTCTAAAATAACTATTTATTCACCTTGAAGATCAAACTCAAAATATTATATATCATCACTACAAATTTACTAAAAAATCTACATGTATATGTAGTAGGAGATGACAATTGAATCAGGCCTGTGAACTCTTGAAAGAAACAGAATATTAATGCATCTAATAATACAGTGTGTGAAACTAACCATACATCAAAAAAGGAATACCAAATCATTTTAAAGCACTATGTAAATAATGCATGATTTTCTGTTTGTTTTTGTATTCTTATATATCTTCCATAGCCATGTCAGTTTGCTTGCCTGTTTGTTTACAAACAATGATCACATGACAAGTTATGAATAATTTGCTCCTCCTCCAAAATTCAAATACTTCAGAAACTGTTGATGTATTTAATTTAAGTAGTAACATATACTTGCATATTTTGTCTTAAAATGTTCATACTTATGAGATATATCTTTACAAAGTTGCATGCCAAATTTCAGATTGTTTTGTACATTAACTTATTTGAAATTTTGTAAAATATCTCCCAGACCTGAATATTTTTTAACAACTAAAATACAGTTGTTCGAAACACAAATGTTTATATACTATATCGCACAATCAAAGTGTGTTAAAACATCTAACGCATATTACACAAAATCTATCTACCTTCTCTGTGTTTCCCTGTGTGTTAGCGAACGGTGCCTTTTATATGAAAAATCCCAGACAGGTGTGTGTGCGAGCGGAAGCATATTAATTTCAGGCCTTTTTTAGAGAATTATACAGCATTTGTATTTTCAATGTATGGTATGATCTTTACCTACGTAACAATTCCTTCCTTAAAAGAAAAGATGTCCTCACCTTTAGGCATGACCTAATTTTCTAAATACATTTTCTTGTATAAGGGTGCCGCACCCCCACGCGAGATCCACGTTTTAAACAATGACCATGAATTAAACTATCTGTATAATCTCTGCATAAGGTGGTTGTGTACAGCGAGGTCTGGTGAAATACTCAGAGCGGAAACACTGTCTTTTTACTCCAAACGCCGACGTGTACACATCGCTTTGTTAGTTTGTATATGTATGAGACTGCAAGTCTGAGACATGTATGTCTGAGACAAAATGATTTTTTTCAATAAGCGCGATTTATCGACAATGAACACGTTTAGTGAAATGTTTAACACATCGAACTATGGATATTATAACGTGTTTATGTCTTTATTACATGTAACTTTCTTTGTTTTTTAGGGAAAACACGTGGTTATGAGATAATATCAGACATGAGCGGATACAAGACGCTGGATTGCTATTCTGATGTATAATGTGTTATTTTTTTAATTATGGTAGTAATACATTTATTTATGTTGTTTTTTTCATTAAATTATGTAAAAGAATTATTGTCTGTATGCAAAAATAATAAACGTATTGTTGTATTGTTGACACGTGCAAGACGAGCCCGTGTTAGCATGTATTTATTAATGAATGATTGATTTTATTATTATGTTTATATATATATAGATAAAAATAATGTTTTGCAATATAAAATGATATTGCATTTGATTTTATCTAATATAGTTTTAACATTTGGATTGAAATGAACTGAAAATAATTTAATTGAATGAACACCAACCCTTTGTAAGTCTAACGGCACGGATCAAGATGGCTTGATTTTGTCCGAAACAGATCGGGACTGTATTGAATTTTATTGTGCTTCATGGCACGTATTTGCGTGAACTTACGATCTTATTGTATGACGTCACTATCGATTTGCGCTATTTTGGACTTCTGAAGTAAACTGATTTTTTTTTATATCGTCTTTCTATCTGTTTTCGACCACCATGTGATTTCGACAGATGCCAGAAAGTACGTCTGCGCACGTATACTATGCAAATTGTGTCCTAAATGAATAGTTCTAAACAGCAACAAAACATACTTGCAAATAAGACTTTTTTTTTTTTTTTTTTTTTTTTTAAGGCTACGGATAATTTTTCTATGGATAGTTGATCCCTTTACCAGTGTTCTCGTCATTAAATGTATCCCATTTTAAATCTAACGTACACAAAATAAAATATATTATGATGCACTGATGATTTACGTATAATGAGAAGTAGTAAATGGGTAATATCAAGGACGTGGTACCAGCATAAAACATGAAGCAATATCAGTGTTTGTGTAAAAAATATCTGAATTGTTATGTTAGTACATTTCCAAAGTGACATGTAACCTAAATTCCCGACAAGCATGGTGGGGGTAGACATTTACTCTTTTTTCACATTTACTCTTTGGTTTCTTCTTGTTAAATTAAAATTTCCCGTATGAAAATACAGCATTAAATAAGGTGAACGGAAACACGCCGTTCACTAGAAATAAACCAGTTGAGGTCGTCCAGTTAAAATGTTATCGGATGGAAAATCAATAGAATTTATTCAAAGTTGCGATAGGATTTGTTGCAGTTTGAATACTTTAGATTAGCTTTACTTGAATTGCGATATCATAATATCACGTTTAATCCTTTTGCAAAGCAAACAATAAAGCAAGTATATCCATACCAAACTTTATATATAGCGAATACTATGTAAAAGATTATGAGAGTGGACCTTTGGAAACGGCCGAACACGTAAAAATACGAAATTTTGCAGTCTCGGTTTGATTGCGACTATTCATGAACGGTAGTGAAATATGCTAGCTACCGTTCACGCCCTCTAGCCTCGGGTTGCGCAGAACTCAATATTCATCAAATCAATAGTACATAATTTTAACCATCCCGAAAACTACGGGATCTGGGTAGTATATTGAAAATTACGAACGACCGGTAAGTTTGCTGTTATTTTTATTATTTTTGTTGTTGTTGTTTTTTTACTTGTGTTTGTTGTTGTTGTTAGTTAATTTCGACGCTTCACATTATTATAAGTGTCAAGTATTCATGTGCAAAACCAACATTGGTTTATGTCATTTACATTTCTATCGACCCCACCCCCACCACCGCCCAATACAACAGATAATAAATGTGTTCCGAACGGCCAAAGTACAGAGGGGCGTTTCAGTATGTAACTGTCCATCCATCTATTTCTTTGTTAATATCATCGTGAAACTCGTGCAGTTTAATGATTGCATGGTTCAATGCATAACGAATATAATGATACCAATTTCTTCATTGGTCCGATGACTATAAGTCAATATTCAATGCAGTTGAAAACACCCAGTCATATACACTGCCTTAAAAAGCTGGCAGGAAAGTGTAATGGATTTGCATAGGACGTAATGTCGGAATCATAAAAAAATGCATTTTGCAGCAAAGTAATTTATTCAAACTTTTGTTGGAACTAGAAAGTATGTGTAAATATTTACGTAAACGATGTTTTCAATACAAAACAACGATAACATACAAGGCAAGCAATGCCGTTTACTTGGAAATATAAAAGTTCTGAAAATATCAAATTCCAATAAAAATAATAGTCAAATTCAGTTTGAAGATATGACGAAAAATGGTTTTAAATACATGGGTAATGAAGGGAGGGATACTCCAAAGATCTAATATAAAATCATATAAAAAAAGTTACACCGCTCCAAAAATATAAAGCCCTGAAGTTGCTCTTCGCTTTTTTAGCATACAATTTAAGCTATATTTTGTCGCACTGACAACATTTAAGGAGCAAATAGACCCAAAAAATAAACACAAATTACAGAATAAAAAACTGCTAATATTTTCAGATGTAAGTAAGATATAAAGTTTGTTGGTTTAGGCAAGAAAAAGTCCATATTGGCCGTCGAAATCTGATTTTTTAGTCAAAATAGTTTTTACCGTTTTTGGCAGTGTTCAGAAATCATTTACATGTCTTAAAAATGCCCTCAAAAACATTTTTTATTGGATTTGAAGTATCTGAAACTTGATAAATTAATGGAGGAAAAGGTTCATTTTAACAAAATCCGTATCAATAACTACGAACAATGGGACCATAATTAAATTTTAGGACCATAGTGGCATTATATACTGAACGCCCCTCGTACATGTAATCTATACCGAATACACAAATAATTCAATCCAGATATATTAAGACATTACTAATAATCATTAATAATGTGAAGATACAGTTGTTGTTCTTCCGATATGCCTATAAAGTGATTCAATATACCGAACACTTGAAAGTATCCTTTAATGAATTTGTTGTCTAAACTGGTGTGGATAATCCCGTGTGTAGTCCAAGACTGTGTGGATAATCCGTGTGTAGTCCAAACTGATGTGTGGATAATCCCGTGTGTAGTCCAAACTGTGTGGATAATCACGTGTGTAGGCCAAACTGTGTGGATAATCCCGTGTGTAGTCCAAACTGTGTGGATAATCCCGTGTGTAGTCAAACTGTGTGGATAATCCCGTGTGTAATCCATACTGTGTGGATAATCCCGTGATAATGCCCGTGAAACAGTTTCGTCATTTTCAGAGTAATCTGCTTGCTGAATATTTTCCGCTAACTATTCTTCTAAATATTGAAGATCTAATTTTGAACCCATGAAAAGATGGAAAGATATTCGTTATTTATCAGAAAGTCAAATGCATATTTATAGGCACAATACATTTTTAATATGATGTTTT
>JAWPHD010022237.1:0-25749 GCA_037043455.1 Cyrtodaria siliqua
ATACATGTATAATTATAGACATTTATAACCATACACACGTATAACTATACACACTTATAACCATACACACGTATAACTATACATACGTATAACCATACACACGTATAACTATACACACTTATAACCATACACACGTATAACTATACACACTTATAACCATACACATGTAAAACTATAGACATTTATAACCATACACACGTATAACTATACATACGTATAACCATACACACGTATAATTATACATACTTATAATCATACACACGCATAACTATACACACTTATAACCATACACACGTATAACTATACACACTTATAACCATACACATGTATAAATATAGACATTTATAACCATACACACGTATAACTATACATACGTATAACCATACACACGTATAACTATACATACTTATAATCATACACACGCATAACTATACACACTTATATCCATACACACGTATAACTATACACACTTATAACCATACACATGTATAACTATAGACATTTATAACCATACACACGTATAACTATACATACGTATAACCATACACACGTATAACTATACACACTTATAACCATACACATGTATAACTATAGACATTTATAACCATACACATTTATAACCATACATACGTATAACTATATACACTTATAACCATACACACGTATAACTATACACACTTATAACCATACACACGTATAACTATACACACTTATAACCATACACATGTATAACTATAGACATTTATAACCATACATACGTATAACTATACACACTTATAACCATACACACGTATAACTATACATACGTATAACCATACACATGTATAACTATAGACACTTATAACCATACACACGTATAACTATACACACGTATAACTATACACACGTATAGCCATACACATGTATAACTATAGACATTTATAACCATACATACGTATAACTATACACACTTATAACCATACACACGTATAACTATACACACTTATAACCATACACACGTATAACTATATACACTTATAACCATACACACCTATAACTATACACACTTATAACCATACACACGTATAACTATACACACTTATAACCATACACACGTATAACTATAGACATGTATAACCATACATACGTATACCTATACACACTTATAACCATACACACGTATAACTATACACATTTATAACCATACACACGTATACCTATAGACATTTATAACCATACATACGTATAACTATACACACTTATAACCATACACACGTATAACTATACACACATGTATTTATTAACACTTATAACCATGCCGAGTTAACAGTATGAACATGTAAGTTATACTACGTCATCCTTCCTACACCGCAAACGACGGAGAAATTGAGCCACGTACCAGTATGGTGGTTCACAATATATGTATTGTATCAATATTTGGTTTCTGAAGTCTATATTAAATAGTGTAGATTGTCGCGTTTCTGGAGTTTTTGCACGTTCAAATGTTCCTTTATTTGCGCGGGGTTTAGCAAGTCATGCCCACACGAAACTCCTACCACACGAAACTCCTATGAGGAAACATATGCGCAATTTAATACTATTTGAATGTAAATCATACAGCGGAATGTGATATCAATCTGCCCATATCTTGAATTACAACCATTACCTTGATGTTATATTTAACTTCAATATTAAACCATAGTAATTGTTAAACATCGAAAATGATCAGGGATGTATTTTGCATGGACCTCATGATGCAATACTGATCATTAATAGTTTAAAGCTCGATTGTTGATACACAACAGTAATTGATACGTGGCCAGTGGTGCTGCATGTTGTCTACTATATATTGGCAAAGTAAAAGTCCGCCTGTGGGTTGACACATTGTTTTATAATATCATACTGTTATTCACTGAGGGATAATTAGACAGACTCGCCATATCAGAGATTAAAACATTAATCGAAATTATGAATATTTTAGAACATTTTATTATATTATGGACATACACTCTGTGAAAATAAAGCTAACTGTTCAGTTTCATTCCAATGCAAATACAATATAAAAATAAAAATATAAGTTTTCATTCCATAATATAATCCACTATCATTTCAAAGTAATGTACCTAGTATATATATATTTATAATCTCAAGTTACAAAATGTTAATATACTTTAACTTCACAGAAATAACAGGAAATAAACACACGGGATAAAGTAGCATGTCATCAATATAATACACAATTTAAACATGCATTGTTGTTTACATTAAACTGCGATAAACAAATCCAACAAGCACACTTGAAACGTAAACAAAATGCTATACACTTTATACCGAGTAAGGTCCGATACATAATACACCAGTCTATTTACAAGGAAATTATTTCTGCCCAGTAATATGCGCTATCCAGGTTACGCACCAGAGATAGGTTAAGTATGGTGAAATATAGACCTGAATAACACGGTGCTGATATCACAGTATGATTGATATGACACGTGTATCATGTAATAGAAGAATTTAACATTTTAGATTTGTTATATATTAAAACGCCCGATGTACTCCTCGTACACAGGCATTGAATAACCTATTATATGACACAGTGTAGATTGTTTTCCTTCTGCTGATCTCTAAACATAACCTTCTACTGTGTTTTGGCAGGAACAAAATGTTCGCGACCCACATTTGTATGTCGTTTTTTTTATTATATATTTACTAATTAGAAACACAAGGTATTGAAGGAATACTACATCACACATAACAAGTTCACAACGAGACCAGGAGTGTAGCATCCATATTATACTACGTGGTGTTATTTAAACCCAATAATACGATTATACGCCAAATATTGGGTACCTTTTATGTATTAAATTATACAAAATAATCATAGCTGCACATATACAGTTTGTTCAACATAAAATAGGATCCTTACTTTACATACATTACCTGTATATAAGTATGACATTGTCATGACAACCTGTACTATTCAGTATTGATTTGTTCGTGTAAGTTTGTATGTAAATTACTAAGACTTCATCTGTATTAAAATATATTTGGTGTTACCTTATAAAAGACAGTGTTTGAAATGTTAATAGGCTATCGCTAATAGTTAGTTTGTTATTATTTACCAAAAATATAATCGAATAACAACAATATATTCAAAGAAAAACATGATTCATCAGCATTTACGGTTCTTCAGTTTTTGCCAGATTTAAAAACAAACGATTTTGGATTTTTAATCATAACATTTATATTACACAGGAGACAGTATTCAATACATTTTAGAGGTTAAGCATTGCAGTAAATTTAAAGCATAAAACTGTATGCATACATTTGAAACAGAATATGTATAGACTCAAACGTAGGAAACAATATGTTACTGTGATCAAATGGACTATGTACATGGTATAGTTCAATAATCTCAGATAAAATATATACACATCAGCATAGACTAGAACATGTGTCGATGGGATACAAATGCCCCGCTTACAGGTTATCAGTAGCGCAGCCAATTGAGTAAAATGAGTGACCAGATGCTTTAGTCTTAAACATGTTTAGTACTATATATATAGCGATATTACACATATGTAAATGAATCTGTGTGTGTGTGTAGAATATATGCTGCCGAGTGAGTATTTGTAAACTTAAGTGCTATACACGAATGTAAATTAAGGACAATTAATGCGAATTGTATAGGTATTCATAAGTTTAGTTTAATAATATTTTATTGCAGATATGTTACAATACATCAATTCTACATCACAATATTCATAGAAACATATGCAAATCGATTGAACTACAAGTTATTACAACATTAGTTACAGTTCTCTCCATTGTGGCTGAAAAAGTGTACGTGATTATCGGTTTGAAATTGTAACAATACATTTAAATATAACTTTGATAAGGAAAAACGAAGAAAAAAATAAAAAATAATCCAAAAATTTAAACTCTGTTGTGCCATTCTACCCCCAGGCAATCTCCACGAAATAACCCCACAATATCCCGTCCAGACTGATGAAACATAGGGACAGTTGATATAGACAAAATACAACGTTATATTGATACAAAGTTAAGGATTTTGGAATCGTTTAGTGTTTTTAATATAGTTGACATATGTTACTTTTCCTGTTCTACTTTTATATCTACTTATACTGTTGGTAGAAACATATACATGACATGAATACGCATGTGGTGTATAAGAATTGTGGATGATGTATTCCTATTATTGTGTGAAGATTTGAGTAAATGATTATCGTATTTGTGAAGAGGTGAAGACCGTTTATATTGGACCTATGTATATTATGAACATGTTAATGTGAAGTATTCTTCCAATAATTTATAGTATTATTCGATGAGATACCTTCCTTGTAAAATAAGAATACAGATAGTATCTTTATATATTTATAAACGTTTGTTGATGTCCACGATACTCAGTGTGTCAACAAATCTATATACATACTCTCGAGAATTATTGAAAATAATCTGATTTGCAAGCGGAATAGTACACGGAAATAATACAATCAAGCGTAATTTGCAAGTTGGAAACGAAAATATGTACATGTATTCTGTAGCATCAACTATTCTGAGATCAAATACTAAGACTCACATAATGTACTATACCTCATATTATTTGCTTATAATACAGTCCTGGCATTAACCTAAATCAACAGCTTGATTTTGTATTAAATTATCTCAGTTTAAAAGTAATGTAGTTTGGCATTTTATGTAACTGTTCGTGATCTGGATCTATGTTTCGATTAAATGAATAATGAAAAGGGAATCCCTTGGAAGCAATAAACACAAACAAGACAATAACGGTTTTATTGAGTCTGTTCGTGAGATGTTATATATGTTGCAACACCTCTCACGCCCTCTAGCACCAGCTTAAAACGTTATTCAACTTTAAAGCCAAAAGGAATGGGCTTGATGATCATAACTGGTACATGTTCAGATTTTCTGTTCTTTTTGGTTCCTTCTTATCCGTAGGGCACATGTGTACCGTTTTAGTCTTGTAGAGAAAGGTTCGAGTAATTGTCATACGTTTGCAGGAAGGCAGCTACACACTTGTGACAGAATATGTACTGTTCCTGAAACATAAACAGGAACAAGTTAATACAGATATGACGGGTCTGTAACTGTATAACTATAGTTTTTATAGTCATATAGACAATTACTGAAAAGTGTGTTTTAACACAAATGTTCATGTATTTCTAATCCTACAACAAGTATACCATTATCTGAATTGTTGACATCGACACACATTAACATTACTAATAATTATTTTCCCTTTTTACATGTATGGCAGAGGCTACATGAAGAATCTAGTCTGAGACTGTACATCTATTTGTTATAAATACTGATAAGGGAGATCCTTTGGAAGCAACAAACACAACCACGAGAATAAAGTAGCAGACTCGGTTTTATTGAGTCTGTTCATGATGGGTACCGTGATAAGCTACACCTCATATCACTGGCTTAAGCGTTATTCTACTTTAAAGTCAACTATATTCGGCTAATTGCTCCCTAAGTCAGCATATGTCATCTAGCTTCGTTTTAAAGACCTTTGCTTCTATACTTAGACTTTTGTTACTGCTCTGGCTTCCGCCAAGTCATTGAGTACCTTCATTGTGGCTTTCTAGGCTATTGTTTTTTTTGTATTATATTTACACGAGCATATTTGTGTTTTACTTATATTGCCTATTGATGCTGCCTTGCTGGTTAGAGTTTAGATCATGGCGGGGATTTCTTTATTTACACTGTCCTGTTTTAATGGGATGACAGTAGGGTAAGTGTGAGGTTTGGTGCACCCAAGAACCGGTTTAAACCCCCAGTGGCCTACTTTGCCACTGACCGTTCGAAGGCGGTAGCCCTATTGTCAACCCTTTTGTGTTTGTGATGTCGTTTGCATTTTTTATTACTTTTGCCTTTTCGTTTGTCTGTTTGCGTGTTTGTTTTTGTGTTTTGTGGTTGACTGTCGTCCTTGAATCTGCTTTCCCTGTCAGATATTTTCAGCCTTTTTTGAACGTTGTCATTATGTTTTAAATTTAATTAAAAATTCTATTTTCATTAATGTAACTAACCTTGTTCGGGATTGCACCATCTCTTCTAGACTTAATCTGTCTGACCGTGTTGACAACACTGACCTCGAGATCTATCTCCATCTTCTGTATCAGGACAGACACGGCACAAAACAAGCCGCTTCTCTCGGCACCATTTCTTAATTAAAAATAATAATACAACATATCATCTGATACCTCTATCAGGAGCGTAGCTAGCCCTCTATTCATGTGGATATATAATTGTGCTAGTGGGGAAAACAATGGTGCAATCTGGTGCATTCTGGGCGTTCTGAGGTGCTTTTGTCAGAATCATGTGGATTCAGCCGCGTACTCGCGTATAGGCAGCTACGCGCCTGTCTATAATATTGTTTTTATCTGTACACAGGAATCACTGTAGGGATCCGTACACCGGATCTTGGTCAAGACCCCGTTCACTAGTACGGAGTTTTGGTCAGCCATGTTGTAGAAAACGTGCGGATAACAACAGCAAAGGTAGGTTAACCACGTTTTTCTCCTATTTTTGTTCATGTTTATGAATAATCAATATTGCTATATGTTGCGGAAACATTTCCCCGTTCAAATATTACCGTACATTGTTGACATATTACTTTAAATGCTACAATTCGGATCAAAGAAAAACAATTGCCGGTGCTGAAATTCGCCCAAAGTACCCTTCAGCAATAAATATCTCATTAATTTTTAAGTTAATGAAAATTTTGAATTGGCAGATTTATTTGTTTTTCAATTATACGTGCATGTTCAAATGTTGAACTTCATTCATCCGAAATTGACCGAGATATGAATCGAAACAAAATTATTGTTTGTGTACGGGGTCTTGGGCACTTGTGTACGGAGTACTGCAAATATTTTCTTTTTACTGTACGGAGTTTTGCTTTAAATATATTGTATGAAACTTTGGTTTTAATGGTACTTGCATTACATGTAATACATAAAACATTCATTGAATGTTTGTAAACAGTCAATGTAGTGTCATTAGAACTGAATCAACGTAGATTTCCTTGAACATGTATAATCATGCGAGCTATATAGATAATTAATATTAACCCATGCCGTTATCTATATCATGTGTTGTCAATGTAGTTTAAGAACCAACTTTACATTTCCTATTAACATGCTTAGGAAAGTTTGACATAGTTTAGATGTCAGTATTGGGCATAGAATTAATTTTAACCTGACAGGCAAACTGTTTGAAAAAATACTGTAAGGATTTTTAACGCCTGTGGGACGTATAATAATACTTTATTTAAACAATATTTTATTCAAGTACTGAATGGGATTGGACAACAGGCATGTAAGACCTCTCCCATATCAAGGTACATATAAACAATAAATTCATATCAAACATAACATAAAATGTGGAATTGTAGTACAGTTTGCATATATTGGTTTGACAATTAACTTAGAATCTTTGAAACATACGTACCGTGTTTAGTATTAACACTTTGTACTGCCAGAAAGAATTTAAGTGAGAAAAAAAAAGAATCAACAGAAAGAAAATCATACTGGAAACCATTACGAAATATATATAAAAATGTACCGATTATTACAAAATATAATGGTTTTAGTATGAGTTTCTGTAACCAATAGTATATTTGGAATTTAAGATAACTGAGAAAACAGACAAACAAAAAAATAAAAAATACAATGAAAAAGGAAGAAAGATGATAATATATAAAAAAACTTCTAGCATTGTGACAAACATATCTGAAAATGCAATAGTATATACATACATATACATATGTACATGTACATACATCTATAATTCTACGATAATCCCCTGGTACACTTGATGTATTTGTGGACGATAAGTACAATTTCTGAGTTCGTAGTATCGTCTAGATTGGAACTGCCATTCAGTATCAAGTCAATGTTGATATGCGTGACATCAACAAGATTGGCTAGGGTATCAAGTAAGTCATTTGTGAATTGGTTATACAGTGGACAGTTGAAAAAGAAATGAGTATTGTCCTCACATGGATTGCCACATTTCGGACATACTGCTGAATCTGTCAAGAAGTGGTCAAATAAATGCGTATTTAGATTACTTGAGTTATTTCTTAATTGACAATGGATGATGTTATCATTCCTATTTCCTATATTATAGTGATATGGACTGTCAGTCCTATGTTCAATAGCCTTAAGTTTATGCTTAAATTGTTCAACAGATGGTGCATTTTTAGCGTCTAAATGTAAAGCATTCCACATTTAATTGTACTCGGCAGAAAGCTGTTATAATATGATGTACGACAAAGAGGGAGACATAAGTTTAATCCTGAAGTTCGAAGGTTATAATTATTGTTTACAGGTAAGTATGGCTGGATTAAGTTATACATGTAATCTGGACTTATGCCATAAATTATTTTGTAAAGAGTTACAAGTTTATGATCTTTCCTTCTTTTTGTTAATGTTTCTAAGTTCAATTCAGTATATAAGTATGATCTAGAGGAATTGCATCTGAGGCCTGTTATTATTCGTGCTGTTTCAACTTGGACGCTCTCTAATAGATCAGATTCTCCCTGTGTACATTTATCCCATACTGAATCTCCATATTCAAGTATAAGTCTTATAAAGGCGATATATATTTTCAATAGAGAATGTCTGTCAAGTTTGTACTTAAGCATTCTTAGAATGTTAAATCGTGCACATGCTTTTTCGTATATATTTTCTATATGATGCGACCAAGTTGCATTGGACTGAATTGTTAATCCAAGGTGGCATTGTGACGCTTCGTCTTGTACTATATCATTATCAAAGTAGACTGGTGGGTGGTTATAGTTTCTTCTAGTGCAAACAAGGCTTTTGTTTTTTTGAGGATTAAATGTAACAGCCCATTCTTTTGACCATTCAGATATTTTGCAAAGATCATTTGTAAGAGAGTTGGCACATTCTACTGGGTTTTTATCAACTACAACAAAAAGAGAAGTGTCATCAGCAAATAACCGTACATCATTCAATAAGTCATCTGTGATGTCATTTGTATAAAGCAGAAATAGAAACGGACCTAAAACAGAGCCTTGTGGAACACCTGTATCTATAGTACTGAAGCTTGAAGAAAATCCATCTAGGACTACTTTTTGCTGCCTATCAGAGAGATAGCTACGTATCCAGTTACATAATGAATCATTGATACCATATTTAGCTAATTTAAAAAGCAACTCAGCATGCCATACTTTGTCAAACGCAAAATATAAATCGTACATCTTTCCCAGCGTCGAGGTTGCTTATTATGTTATTATATATTTCTATGAGCTGATTTACTGTAGAGTCTCTAGGTTGAAAGCCTGCCTGGTAATTGCACAGAAGGTTATTCGTTTTGATATAGTTGAACAAGTATTTAAATACGATTTTTTCCATCAATTTGCAAAAAATACTGGCAATGGATATAGGCCTATAATTGCCCGGCATGTCAGGTTCTGCCTTGCCTTTAAAACTAGGAGTTACATTCGCCTGTTTCCATTGGTATGGTACTTTTCTAGTGGACAATGACAGATTAAAAAGTCGCGTCAATGGAGCAGCGATGCTATTTAAAACTAATTTTAACACCTTTGGGCTAGTCATATCTGGGCCTGGAGGTTTCGATAATTTCAGGATTTTCAATTGATCAATTACTTCCGTTTCATTTATAATAAAGTCATTCATTTTATAGTCAGTGCGATTATGAAAAGTAGGTAATTCCGGTTCATGTTCAATATGAGATGTTGCAGAAAAGGAAGAATTCAATGCGTTTGCTTTGTCTACTGGATGTATTAAAATACGACCGTTATTTTTAATTGGAAAGTTTGGTTGAGTTACTTATTTCAATTTAGAGATCGATTTTGCTATACGCCACCATTTACCCGGGGGATTGATTTATCAGTTAACTGGGATGTAAGTTTTGACTTGTATGATTCCTTAGATTCGCGGATTAAAGCAATTACCTCATTTCTAAGTTGAATAAACATTGACCAATGTAATGGATTGTTGTAAATGAGAAAAAAAAAATATATGACGTTAACTGTGGTCACTATGAGCTAAAATTGGACAACTGTATCAATTCTAACAGACAATAATATACGTCTGGACTTAGTTTGTAGTACATGTAGTTATTTGGAATAAGTACGGAGTCTTTCTCAAGAATTACCCCTTTTAAGTTTTAGTTTTCTGCATTTTTTCGTCTTAACAATACAAAATGGTATAAGACATATAGGACCTAAATAATGTCTACGAATTACTACAAACATAAGTAAATAACATCAGTGCAGAGCAGCGAAAACAATTTTAGCATTGCAAAACCCCGTACAGTACATGGACAAGACTCCGTACACAAATCAGCGTCTTTTTATATGAATTAGTTACGCTGGGCACGTTTTGTTTCAATTCATATCTCAGCCAATTTCGGATGAATGATGCTGCAATTTTGAACATGCACGTATATTGGAAAAACAAATAAATCTGCCAATTCAAAATTTTCATTAACTTGAAAATTAATGAGATATTTATTGCTGAAGGGTACTTTGGGCGAATTTCAGCACCGGCAATTGTTTTTCTTTGATCCGAATTGTAGCATTTAAAGTAATATGTCAACAATGTACGGTAATATTTGAACGGGGAAATGTTTCCGCAACATATAGCAATATTGATTATTCATAAACATGAACAAAAATAGGAGAAAAACGTGGTTAACCTACCTTTGCTGTTGTTATCCGCACGTTTTCTACAACATGGCTGACCAAAACTCCGTACTAGTGAACGGGGTCTTGACCAAGATCCGGTGTACGGATCCCTACAGTGGGAATGTCACACAATAAACCGCATCTAGCCTCCCCTATTCAGAATTAACCACAATCCATATTAACACATAAAATAAATGACTACCATTTCTGTCCAAGCTATTATTGATACGCAACTCAAACCAAAACAGGAAATGAACAGACCACTCCATTATAATATATATATTGATGAATCATAACGCACTTTATAAACTTATTAATGAAGGTTTGTGCCTATTTTCTCACGAAACACGCGAAACATTACGATATCAATACAATTGCCAAAAAGTGTTTACCGTTTTAAAATAAATGTAAAGCACACTTTTGTTTCTTGAATCTAAATCATTATATACGTACAGACAATGTATCACAATAGGCCCCATGTTTGTAAATTCCTTCGCTGTTTTCTCTACGCCTTGTATACACTTTATAAATGTTAACGTGTCATTCGGCACTGGCGAAGTTTTCATCCAGCAAGTGAACTGAAAATGGTTGACCGTTTTTTCCTCCGACCAGTTCTGTAAAACAAAAGAAAAATGACATGCATTACGGTAGTAATAACTACGTTCAGAGTTATATGACATTTACTTAAAAAAATAGCTGTACTATGAGTAATGCCGGATTGTCAGTAGTTAGGGTATATAGCATGGTAGCAATGAATGAGGAAATGAATGCTGGCTGTTAATAGTCCGGATGAAGAATGTGAGCTAATTTAATTTAAAAAACACAACATAAAGAAGTGGTTAGATAAATGAAACGAAAGGAAGGAAATGTTGTTTTACGTCCCGTTAACACATCGTATTAGATTATATTGGGAAGCAACCTCAGAGGTAGATGATAGCCAGATAAAGGAGGTTGTGATAGACTCTAGAAATAGACATCGTAGCTAATAAAGGAAACGCATGATATGTGGTTACGGCTTTCAAAAGTTACGAGATCAAAGCACTGTAGTTATTTAGGAAATAAAGCACGATAGCAAGACCTGGATACTAGTTAGGATATATGTATAATATCTATACAGTATAACACAGGCTGGTAGCTAATTAGAAGACAAAAACACAGTAGTTAATAAAAAGAGCATATAGTGCTAGTTACATTGGAAACAAACATGGTACCTCGAGAGAACAAGTTATGCTAGCTGATTGTGTGAACAAAAGATGGTAACTAGTGAGAAGCACGGAGAGTAAAGCACGGAAGCTATTAAGGGAAATATAAACAAGGTATCGAGGAAACCATAACATGAGAGGTTACTGGGATAGCAAAGCATTGTAGATAATTACTGTAGAGCATAGTATGGCGCGCACAAGAGTTTTGAGAAATCTAACTGGCATATATATAGGAAGAGAACAGTTAATAAGTTGGAAAAGGTATAAGCAACGAAATCAATGTATGGTTGTATGCTAGATAACCGATTAATAGGCACATCAAAAGAGAACGATCAGTAATATAAATTGCTAACGTATAGTTTGTATTCAAAGACATTCGTGTATTTGTTGATGTTTCCTTTCAATTAGCATGTTAGATAGCAAATATTGGTGTTACGACGGTCAATTGAACGAACTTATATAACGATAAGCATTCCTGTTAATGCGATAAATTTGGTGAAAGGCATGCGCTCCTGAAAGAAATGCGCATGTGAAAGAAATGATATAGGTGCATGTACGTATCCACCTATGTGTGATCCAATATGTCCACGGACACATTAGCACATTGCGGACATATTGGCATCCTACAGACATGCCATAGGCACAATATGCTAATTTCCCACAGAAGTCTCACCACTCCCTGTTGCTGTATCGAGAGTTTCCTCCGTATGTAATGTGGCGTAGATTCACTCGCACGACAGCTGATCTGATAATCTCCGTATTTAAGAGTTTGTTCTGCGCCTGGCAGGTAAACACCCACTGTCTGAAATACATATAGTGTTTGAACTGCGCCTGGCAGGTAAACACCCACTGTCTGAAATACATATAGGGTTTGATCTGCGCCTGGCAGGTAAACACCCACTGTCTGAAATACATATATGGTTTGATCTGCGCCCGGCAGGTAAACAGCCACTGTCTGAAATTGGCGGTGTATAACAAGTGCTACTCTGATTGATCTAGAATAGTGTGTGATACAATGGTTTACTGGCAGGCATGTTTGTATACATGCTTCCTCCAATTAAATCTTTGGTGATAGTAAAGATTAACTGGATTGTATAATTCAAAAATAAAGCGAAAAGTCTTTTAGATAACTGCTAACCCTTCTATCAGTACGTAAGAAGGTCAAAGTATCGCACTAAGTCAATATATTTACGTTTCTGTAACATTTCACTAACACTGCAACATGGGTCATATGTGTTTCCGTTGTTAAGTGGGGCTGCGGTATTAAGGCATCGTTCCCACTGTACTGTACACGCTTAACACCTAAACATAACGGTACACTATGAATTCTAGTTGTATTATGTATGACACAGTTGGGTTATGTGTAAGCGTGTTTCAATCATTGATGCTAATAAAAACAACATCGCATGCGTAGCTTTCAAAACAAAATAAATATGTTTGTCACTGCATTCATGTCCAAAACTTAAAAACCATATGCATGCATATGATATTAAATATTAATAAAACGTATGTGTTATTATACACGTATAGTATGTGCACACATGCATTTACCTTGTCCGATAAAAGGTCCGCATCCATGGACACAATGCATGAACAGTTTTCCTGGAGGATCAGTGTAAGAAAGTCGACAACCGTACAGGGCAGAGGTGTTTGTGTAACAATAAAGCGGTTCTTAGACCTGAAACTCTGTAATTCAGAAATACTAAGACTTAGTTTATATTTAATCCATGGCGTCAGTTTTCAAATTATTACGAAACAAGAATCCAAAGAGAAATTTTCAAAAAAAGTAAATTGTTTATAACGATTGACAGACATCTTTTGGGTAGTTAATGGTTTGACAGTAACATACTTTTAAAATTATGAGTGAACAGTTAGATATTGTATGTTTAGTTGTGTAGTTTGTAACTGACAGAACAGTCAGTTAAATCGATAAGAGGAATAAGGGGAATACAACATTATTTGTTAAATAACATTCGTTGCCCACTAGATTTTAAAAAGCTCATAAAAGCACATAAAACATTTATACAATAATTGTTTATAGGGTTTGTGAAGGCCTGGATCATATTTAAAGTGGAACGCATGGTTTTGGTGCATGACTATATGACGATCAACCAGATAGGCTGTACATTCATTTATTAGATGAGTATATAATAGAAATACAAACATTGATATAAGTCGCATTGATATAATCGGATGATCCTGGTTTTCTTCGATGAAATAATCTAGGTCGATGTCGATCTCCTAAAGAAATATAAAGTGATAGAAATATGTGTAATATGAATTACTGACAATATTACCGCAAACACACATTCGAAATAAATTAAAAACTTTTTATTTAGCCATGTTTGACGCAAATATTTTAAACATTTAGTTTTCGCTTCCAACGCGTCAAGCATATGGTTCAGTTAAGTTGGTTATGGTGTAAATAATTTTATGAGAAGACGGTTTGATGTTTTATCAAAGTAGATACATGTAGCATATAAAAAAAACAACTAAGATACATTCACGAACTCATTTTAATTGGATGCTTTTTTGAGAATGACTTTGTAATGGAATTTTGCCCAGACATTATATAGACTTATAAGAGAAAGAAAATTAAATATATATTTATATCAACTATTATGAAACATCCGAAATAAAGAATGATTATTGAGCAAAGGATACGTTTTATGAACGTAGCACTGCAATAAGAAACGCAAAATGTGATACTAGAAATTAAAAAAATATATATACACACATTATTTTAGTCAACAAGGATTGAATTGTTCCTGCCTTGCACACATTGAACTACAACACTTTACAGAGGTTTTGCTTGTGTTATTGCTTCTAATGTCACTTGTACGTGTATACATACCTTCAATGGTTTCATTGTATATTGTATTGGGTCGTATGTGGGTACAAACATAACACTATATACCTGGAACATCGGCGTCTTTCCTATTCTTATCGTGAAGACTGCTGTTCAATTTCACTGCATCCGATTCTTCCATTGACTTTCTTTCTCCGGTGGCACTGATTTGCTTTTACAGTGATAAAGAATTATTATTTGAAAATTGGCAATGTTGACACAATGTTTCATGATAAACGCGTAATATTGCTTTTAGGTTCGATTAACCCAATATTAGAAATTGACACCTTAGATGGAATATTGACCATATGTATTGTGTTCCCAGCAATTTGCATTTGCTTAGTACTGGTTCTACCCAGGAAGACATCGAGCGTGATAAAAATAAGTTCAAAAAAAAAAAGTTTAAACTAAAAACTAATATTGATTTTACCAACAAGTGCGTATATACGTAAATGTTATACGGCAGCCCTTCCTGTATACTATTATGCATCAGTTCAATAGGTTGACAAGCTTAGCAATGTTTATTTGTCTATATCAGAATATCAGTGAATACATAAATACCTAAAATTCTACTGCTTCAGTTGTCAATCAAGTAATTAATGATCATGAACGCTAGTATTGTGTGTTAACATTTCAAAAGCACCAACTTCCGCCGATAAAGACCCTGTCCAGAATTAAATGTTTATTTCATGTAAGTGCTCTTTAAGGAATATATTAAAGAGTTCATTTTATTGAAATTAAGTTTTATTGAAATGCGATTCATGCTGTATCTCTACCTCAAACTGCGAACAGAGTTTCTCATAATTGTTTGACAGATATTGCCGAAACGTATCACCCTGTATGGTCTGGCAGTCGAATGTGAGGACGTGTACCAAGCTGTTGTGGACGAACCTATACTGTTCCTAAAGAAATAAAGACATAAGTGTAAACAGTAAGTATGTACATAGTTAAAACTTAACAATATAAGTTAACGGAAGACGCTATAATCTAATGGATGTTGTACATGTGTTCAAACATCAAAACATACTAAACGTATACAAAGTTGTGTAACGTTATACATTCCAGTTTGGTTAACTACAACTCTATGTTGTAGTTTGCATAATACTAGCTAGACGTTACGCTGTTGATTTAGAAAACACTAACTCATAATTAAATATTCATATGTATTCTCAAATGTTTTATCTAAAACTAATTTGATAATGTCGTAAATATAGACTATTTTCTTACATGTTAATTACAACGTATGTCAAATAGAATAACACTAATTTTTTGGATTTTTAAATATTTATGATTTTAGTCGAGTTATTTCCAATTTTTGAAAAGAAATCTTTAAATTGCATATATTGTAATTATTTTATCTTTCAAGCTCACAGCATGAAGATATTGTTTCTTTGAAAACAAAAATGAAATACACAAACTATAGTGCAGTGATAACGATGCTTTATGAGATCAGCATTTCTAAACGAAATTTACCCAGCAGTTAAACAGCAGTTAAACAGGGATGCCATAATCGGTCACAAATACTGTACATTTAATGCACTTACCTCTGTCTGTACCATTGAAACTCTCTGGCTTCTCAAGCCAATGACACATCCAAGTATGTCCACCGATTTCTCCGCAATCCCTTCCTTTGTCAGAATGTCCAGTGCTATGTATGTTCCTGTTCTTCCCACTCCAGCACTGTACAGACGTTTGATAATAGTAATACAGTTTTTGGGGTGAAACATTGAACTATTAACATTGCGATTGATCCTATGTGAAATCAGATACTCTTATTTTCCATATAAACAGACATATTCCTAAGTTCTGCCTAAAAGTACCACGTGAAGAAAATTATTCAGAATAATACACGAGAACAGACAATTTTTATTTTCAAATGCATTATATTTGATATATATTTTTCCTTACATTCAATATTTCAGCAATGTTCATGTAGGTGATACAATCATTTTGAAATTCTTAGGAAACAGGATATTTTAAAGGCTATGTCAAATACATGATATGAATATTCCAGGTTAGAAATAGATATAAATAAATAGTTCATACCTTAAACAGATTGAATACAAATACTATATTACAAAGAAGGATAGAAATATCGGACAGGGAACGCAGCATTCAAGGACGACAGTCAACCACAAAACACAAAAACAAACACGCAAACAGACAAACGAAAAGGCAAAAGTAATAAAAAATGCAAACGACATCACAAACACAAAAGGGTTGACAATAGGGCTACCGCCTTGGAACGGTCAGTGGCAAAGTAGGCCACTGGGGGTTTAAACCGGTTCTAGGGTGCACCAAACCTCACACTTACCCTACTGTCATCCCATTAAAACAGGACAGTGTAAATAAAGAAATCCCCGCCATGATCTAATCTCTAACCATCAAGGCAGCATCAATAGGCAATATAAGTAAAACACAAATATGCTCGTGTAAATATAATACAAAAAAACAATAGCCTAGAAAGCCACAATGAAGGTACTCAATGACTTGGCAGAAGCCAGAGCAGTAAGAGAATACACCATTAAGGGCACAACAAACCATAAACAACATTCAGAACAGCTGTGGACCGGAAAGTGACTAACATGCAAAGTTTAGAGCTGTTTTAATGCGTCTAGATATCTCCATATATAAGCATGTAAAGTACCTGCAATGAACAATAACAGGACTTCCCAACTCTGCACGTATATTCTCAACTTTCTGTCCAAACTCAATCAGACTTGTGACGTTATCAGGAACTTTCTTATCCGGCCATGCTGTGAAATGTAGGTGGTGTAAGGAACGCTTCACTGGACCCTAAATAAAAATATAACGTTACCCAGTAAAGTATTTTTTCTAAAAATCGGCATTAAATACAAAAATTGTTTTGAAAAGTAAATAGCAAATATGGCTGTGTGTGTACGTCAATAATACGTCCATAATATTGCATGTGGATGGAGATTATTGTAGCTGAATACATACGCGCAAAAGCATAAACAATATAAAAAAATAAATGGCATTAAAATAAAATCCTACATAAACTCGATATTATGAATAAATACTGATAAAGGTGATCCCTTGGCAGCAACAAACACAATTAAGAGAATAAAGCAGCAGACTCGTTTTATTGAGTCTGTTCATGGGAAGTAATGAAAGAAACAACACCTGTCACGCCCCCTAGCACCGGCTTAAGCGGTATTCTACTTCAAAGCCACCTATATTGGGCTCGTAGGTCACAAAGGACCAGTAAACATAACACTACTGATTCGTAGCACGGGGAGACTCTTTACAGCCGCCACACTGCACTGAACGAACGCTAGTGTGAATGAAGGTAGACGTTTTTTAAGACAATCGTTTACATTTATCGTGTGTTCATTAACTATTGCGTGAAAAAAACACACAAAAAAAGTGTATGAAACATTATGCTGTGCATTTTATTTCTTACAATTAACGCTTTCGTTTATTTGCATTTGGTTTAAATCAATTGCTTACACTCAACATTATGACATTTAATGCCAAATTCTATGATCATCAAGTTCTACACAGGCGATATATAAAGCCTACAACCGTGCAATAACAGAATTATATGTTCAATACTCCACTAGAGAGGTATTACTTAACGTCAATAAATCTGGACAATGCAAGGCTTCTGAGGATATTTCACCTAATGCGACTTAATAAATTATATGACATATATAGCTCATGTTCGTATTAATCTATTTTATGTTTAAATTCAGAAAACTCGTTGCCAAAAATGATATGACTGGCTTTCCGAATATAATATCACTGTTGAAAACGGGTTTAATTTATTAAATGATAAATGAGCACACATGTAAGGTTCTGTAAAACTACAGTTTCTGCTCGACTTTTATACCTGTTTCTATAATAATTATTTAAATATATTTATATATATATTTTATAATTATATCGTATTTTAAGACATGAACATGTTTGGATAGTTCTTGTTGTTGAACGCTTTTACTTGTATGTTTGCCTTTGCTTTCATATGTTGAGTTGATGTATATTGCACAATCACGGAGAATCAACTCAGTAAAATGTTAAAGTCTAAATAATCTTGTTGAACCATCTAATATTATTAAGTAATTATATGCTTGTAATAGATGTACCTTAGAAACCGTCATCCTTTTAACTGCATATTCTGCATACATGTCCTCACTGAGACACGTCACCGTGACGTCACCATAACTATGACATGTTCCTTCATTTGGCCAGTATTGCTCACATTTCATTTTCTGATCAAAGAAATTCATTAACATAAATATCATTTTCAGACTATATAATGGCTACAAACTTAAATACAATTATAACATTTTGGGAAGTTAAATGAAGTATGTGACTATATACATATGCAATTAGGTATGTCTCTTTCCAAGCAAATGCGGTAAAGTTTGTATCACATTTCTAGTAAGTATTTATAGAGATACTTTGTGGACAGAACAGTCATAACTGTATAAAGAGTTATTTCTGACTAGACAAGTGATTCCCGACTAGCCTGCTAATATGAATTACTTCCCTTTGACCTATTTCCGTCACGTATTTTATTCCATAGTTATTTTCACTCCTAGGATAACGTACGTCTTCACAGAGTTAAGGTATTTGTTTGCCTGAGTCTTTGAATTGATTGAATTGGGGTTTTAAGGCGCACCAATACATGGCGCCTAACAGGAATGAACATGTCAGGCTCATCCTCCATGTACATCGAGATAAAATATGGAGAACGGGCCTAGAACCTTCTCACCATGAACTGCAGAGTTGCTGCAAATTCTACTATAAACACTCCATTTACGCTGGAGCCACGTTATAGTTTTTCTGCCGCTGCATAGTGATATGAGCGAGATGGCACCTGAAACAATGCAGGGGTCATGATGAAGAGCTTTAATGATGAAATGAACATGAATTTGGGTGGGGGGTCTACCCCTCTTCCTTCCCCTCCAACGGGATCCGCAGTGGTCCTATTATTTGCCCCGTAACCAAACGGGGGCCACGGAACCACATGGGGCTTGAGTTGCTTTGATGATTAACTTTGATTGAAATGTTTCCAAATAACTGAATAAATCCGCAAGACAATTTGAAAATGTGTCATAATAATTCAGTTCACTTATTAGCATTCTTCAGATTCCATTATATTCATATGCAAATGAATTTCATGACAGGTGGTAAAAAATAAACATAGATACAGATAGTATGTGTCTGAAACAAACATTAGAATTTACATGAAATCAAACGGTGTAAACATATCTTTGATTTAAATATGGTATACTGGAAAATATTGTTTTTAAAGATTTTATACTATATTTTACAAATGTCATAACTATAATTAATGCTTTTTTTTCTGAAGTACGTGTAAATACATACAATACTCCTTTCAATATCTGAACATGTCCACAGTGCAAGTAATAAAAAACGGTACTGCCAATTTTAAATAACTAAATCAAAGAAACCTGAAGACTTAAACAATATGATACCATACAGCACACAATACAATATAGCACACGCTAATTGTAAAAATCATGATTTTAATAGTAAATCATCAACAATCATTAACGGCCACCTTTATTAGCATGATATTAAACTATCCGAAATATTAAAAGTACATAAACACCAATATACCGGTAGAGGAAACTAACCGGGTTAATCATAATGATTCGTGTGGGTATTTAATCATCACGTTAGCGACATGAAAAAAACATCACGATTAACGATAACAGACATACACATGTACAAACAATTTACCTTGTCTTCGATGAGATTAGTGAGCATGACGATTTTCTCAACCTTTTCCTGCCAAACCATCCTCCAGAAGTCCACGAAGTCGTCCATCGTACTGGCAGTCGGACCTGTGTTGTTATAGAATATGCATTTATGCAATACCTTTGGAAGTAAATAGCTATTAAAACAGCATTTATATGCATGTATTTCTATATGTACTGCATATGACATTGTTTTAATGATAATACAATGGATATGGCATTGTTTTAGAAGTTTAAGTTTAGGAAAAATACATACAATTGAACTATTCGTAGCGTATGAAGCATAGTTTTGTTGACGGGCAGCAACAATAAGAAAACCTAAACCTTATTCGATCTATTTTTAAAACAGTATATGTTATTTAAATTGTGCCACGCTGTTGTATAAACCTAAAGAGCATGCCTTCCTAGGGGCGTGAGAGGCTGTGCATCATATATTATGACCATAAAACGAAGATTGCAACGGTTCTCCTGCTTATATTCTTTGCTTCTAAGCTATCTCCTTTTCTGGATTTATTTCAACGAGTGTATTGTATATACAATATTAAAAAAAAAAAATAACAAATTCTAAAAATAGCTGTTTGCCCTGACATTGAAAACGTTATGCTGCATTATTACGCGAAACAAAATTGGTATCGCCTTCCTGACAGAACCAACACAAATGTATTGGAACTAGTCATGAACATCACATATAATGTGTTCACGAACGCTGTAGGGGGTGCTGTTGCATACATCAATTGGTACACGACAGAACCAACACAAAAGTATTCGAACTAGTCATGAAACATCACATATAATGTGTTCACGTACTCTGTATTGAGTGCTGTTACATGTAGTAATTGGTACGGGACAGAAGCAACACAAATGTATTCGAACTATTCATGAAACATCACATATAATTTGTTCACGTACACTGTTATATATAGTAATTGGTACGGGTATGGATGATAATACAAAAAAACAAAAACAATCAGGGTGGTATTTTAGTATTTGCTCCTTTCATAGTCTGTTTTACCTTGCGATGCAATGTATGCTTTAAGCTCATCGTATCCCTGAAAATATACAAAACATTATGTATAACATTATAGCCATGGGTCATTACATCCGTTATTAAATTATGAATCATTTGAAAATCGGCAAGTATTTCCATAGTCATATTTATTGGGATCATAGTGGTTTGTTTATAGACCACATAGCGGAAACAAATGTATGACCAGATAATTGCAGTCTTCCGTTTGAATTGATAACACTAATGACCACACATAACGGAAACAAATACAATGTAGGGCATTCAAACTTATGTGATCTCATTGCCCTTCTGCACGGTGAGCAGACGAAACAAATGTGATACGTGACACGAGTGAACAGTTACAGTTCGGCAGTTAAAGTCCGGCAGGAAAATAATTACGGAGAGACATATATGATTTGACAAAAGATAAACTTGTGTGACGAATGTTTGCAGCCACAATGTGTCAACTAAATTCTTACAATCACCCAATGTCACACGAGCATTGATCTGGGTACCGGAAGGACGGACCGCACATAAGTTTGAATGCCAACAGTTTTAAATACTCTTTGTTGTTGGAGATTTAACTTGTCTGTATTATATCGTGGATATAAGTGTTTAAACACTAATAAGTATATTCCGTAAACATCCGATTTACGAGTTAGGCGGACATTTTCTAGTAAAAATATCAGATATTGAAAATATATGAACCCGAATATTTAATGACAACAAACAAAAAAAGGAAAATACGATATTATGATAACCTCCTAAACAAATAGAAAACATAATTAAGACATGGTGTTATCTCTTTACGATCATTATCAGAAAGCTATAAATTAACAAATGGCAAGCTTGTAAGTGCAATAACAACGACAACAGCAAAACACATCCTAATATAATTGCTTTATGTGCAATATATAAACGTTCAAAACAGAACTGAAGAAGCAACGTTAAGTTGTGATTACTGTTGCGAAGTTGCGAAGCAGAATACTGTTTTGAATCTCGAAGTTTTTAAACCTTATCATTGCAAAAATGGCAGACAGATGATGAGAAATAACACATATGTGATTCAAATCGACGTACGAAAGAGCAATACTTAATAAATCCGTCCCGTTTGTCTTGAATACGATCAGTATTCGACGCGGGTATTATTATACAATACTCACATCAATGTAGCTTGCATTTATAAAGTCTGTAGCGCCACCTATGAGTTTAACTCTTGTTACGTCATCTAAAATTAATACCAACCAATTAAAATTTGCATATTGTAGTATAAATTTTATGTCAATTTGATATTTTATTGTGAGCTCCAAAACGCTAGTAATGAAAGCTATTGTGTCTAGAATGGAAACACTAAGGGACAAACCAAACTGTTGCAATGCAATGTCAAATATATACTTATCACTGATTGAAACAAGTTCATTTGTTAACACGTTTTGCTTTGACTCGATTTTGTATAAAATGTTGAAACTAACAAAATGAAACTGAATATGAAATTCTAAAATTCATCTAACAGGATATGATTGGCAGTTTATTAACCAAATACACAATGCAGTAACTGACGTTTGATCTTGTTTTGTTATGTGTGTAACAGCTTAATATATTAAAAGCAAAAAACTCTAACATTGACAAATAGCCTTAAAATAGATCCGTTTATGGAATGTCGCACATGCCACTGGCGCATAAACGGATATCAACCTATCTTCGTGCAGGAAGTTGGGCATGTATACATGAACCTACATGGATATATGCTTCTGTATCTGAGTTTTTCTATATTTTCAGGCCTTGATGCATCAGTATACGGTCTAGTTAGACCCTTTGGAAGTTTCTGAAAAAAAAAAACATGTATGTCATAATTATTCAAAGTCCAGACTCACAAGCATTTGGGATGATTGTTATTTGTTTGTTATAAATGAGTCTTGAATATGGGTCCAAAACAATACAAGGGGATTTGACAAATTGCAGATTTGACAAACGTCTTAACAATGATAAGACGTGTTTTCATTATGAGTATTTCGTTGCGTGTTGGCTAACAAATAACTCCAGTATGTTACTGTAAAATCAACATGATATAATAAGACAGATCAATTAATTTAGTTGAATTAAGACTGTGAGTGAATGTCTACTGTTTAAGTATTGTTTTAAATTATAATACTTAATATCTAATACGTATGGGACACATTATTCCAACACTCGGGATAAGTGTTTTAATCGGAACCTCGGCAGAGCCTCGGTTCCGATAAAAACACTTATACCTCGTGTTGAAATTCCCTATCTTCACCGGATACCCATGAACGATTCTTATAATCAGGAAAATCATTCCGTGCTACGTTATTGTCCTATATTTACAAAGTAAACGCTGTTGCGGACTATTGGTCAATGTTGCGGAATATTGGGTAATCACTGGATTATTGTAGCAGACAAAGTATTTAAATATAATAATGAAAATGTCCAATAGTTGTCCTAATTCTGCACGTAAATAGACACATGTATCGGGGTCAGATAAATCATTTGTATATTTAAAACCTCGTAAGTGTGTGTGTGTGTGTGTGTGTGTGTGTGTGTGTGTGTGTGTGTGTGCTTATGTGTGTCTGTGTTGGGATGCGTGTGTATTTAGATATATTACTAGAATGTGACCTCTAACGTGCGAGTATATGAAGTCTAGGGTATGTTTTAGTTTTCCTGATACTCAAGAGTAATATATGGATTAAGAAACAATGACACTGGTAGTGTACCTGGAATTCATCCTTCATTTCATTGTTTGTTTTCTTGGCAACATAATCCTGCAGCTGGTCTACCTGCATTCTACTTCGCGTCAGACCAGCGATGTTGGTGTACAAAATGCTAGAATCCGCTGGGTTTTCTACGTCTGATAAGCACATTTAGCAATTAATGTAAAACATTCAAACACGTTTGAAAGTAACTAGAAACTATATCAATGTTACATCAATTGTAACTGTTTAGCAATATAGTTATATGAAGAGTAATTGGCGTATGAGTCTCAATACACAGCTCCCTTGCACCATCAAGAGTAGTTGTGTGGTTTTGGATTTCAACTACGTGTAATCATTGCTAAAATATATGTTTGTGTTACAGTTGAATGTGAGATGAACACAATTTGCATCGGATGTGCATCTACACTCAAGAGATATGAAAACGCAACACGGGAATTTTCGCTATATATTGTATGTAAAATATGCTGCTTTTAATCAAATGGCACATGGCTAGGTAAGACCTTTCCTTTTGGAAAAAATACTAAAACAACAAATAATACAGCAAATAGTATTCCTTCAAAGTTTCATTATTGACAGAGTACGCGTTTGGCTTAAGCATGTGAGCAAACTTAGGATGCAAAATTTTGCAAACTATTTACGTTGAATACAGTACTGAACTAGCTCAGTTTTTCAAAGACCAACTTCAGCATTTATGAAGTTCTTGTTACAAGGTGTAGTGTGATTAAAACGTCTACAACATCACAGTTGTGTCCTTTCTCTAATTAACTGCAACTGTTGTTTACAAAACATCTTGGGATTTCTTTGAAATATTATGTGCAATTAAGTATATACAATATATAGCGGAAATTTCCGTGTTGAATTTTTAAAGTCGTTCAGTCTATAAGAAGACACTGTTTGTACTGATGTTAAATGAGAGCAGGAATGTTGGGTAAATTCTGGATTGCAAACCACAACTATTGCAACGGATGTCAACACTCAAATTTAAATTAAAAAACAACTCGTTAACGTACCGGTTGAAAATTAATTTCAGTGCTCAAAATACATCTGTATCACAAGGGAACGGGGACTATTTAGGGTCCTTCACAGCCAAAATGACTCATCCACAGCCAGTGGGTTGTCAAGGTCAAGATGAGGAACTAGATTTGTCTGAAATGCCCGAGGATATCTCAGACTTTGCACTTCAGTACTTGGATTCTATGACAGACGCCCAGGCCCAGGCTGTTATTGCTGACTTAAACAGTGATACGTTTATGGATACCAATGAAAATGGACTTACTAAAGATTTCTTAAGCTCGTTAGAAAGCCACTGTCCCCCTTCCACTAATGAACAACTAAACCCCTATAATAACCTGAACAATTTATCCTACGGAAATGTCAGCGTTCTGAATAGATTTTCACAATTACCAAACTATCCGTCAGTTGGTGGCAACTCCCAACAGAATGGTAGGTCTGGTTGCCAAGCTAACCAACCTCGGTCTGCAGTTAACCGGCAATCAACTTCGTCAC